>OZ020526.1:6204445-6427668 GCA_963971425.1 Bryoerythrophyllum caledonicum | reverse complement strand
GTGTCAACCTGGCAAATCGCACAGTCACGCGATTTGAAAATAGATCCCCTGCGAGTTCTCGTGCCGGAGATCAAGTCTGTGGTGCGCCTAATGATGCAGACCAACCGACAGCTGATAAAGGAACGGCTGGACAGGTGAACGTTACAGTGAGCCAGGGCGGTAGCACTCTATGGAAATTTCAGGCGGTCAGACCTGCTGCCTCATCTGGCACAAATGGTTCAGGCGTTGAGCTGCGCTATGTCGAGTATCGGGGCAAGCGAGTGCTTTACCGAGCGCATGTTCCCATCTTGAACGTCCGCTATGATCAAGATATTTGTGGTCCCTATCGAGACTGGCAGTATGAGGAGGGGATGATTCAAGCTAGAGGAACAGATGTAGCGCCTGGATTTAGGCTCTGTTCGACCCCAGCCAAGACGATTCTCGATACCGGCAGCGATACCGGTAACTTCTTGGGCGTTGCCATTTATGTCGAGGGTCAGGAGGTTGTCCTAGTCAGCGAAATGGAAGCAGGCTGGTATCGCTACGTTAGCGAGTGGCGGCTTCATGCCAATGGAACCATTCGTCCCCGTTTTGGTTTTACAGCAGTCAATGATTCCTGTGTCTGCAATCGCCACCATCATCATGTCTACTGGCGATTTGATTTTGATATTCGTACCGCAGGAGATAACACGGTTGAAGAATACAATGATCCACCGGTTTTTCTGACTTCAAACTGGCATACCCTAAAATACGAGGTTAAACGGTCTCGAAGTTCTAGGCACAAACGTCGATGGCGAATTACCAACGCTGTAACGGGTGAAGGCTACACGCTAATTCCAGGCAAAGAGGATGGACCTCGACTCATGGTCAAACCAGGGTTGACCCTTATCGAACGGACAACAGCCTCTACCGGACAGACAACCGGACGGACGGACACTACCGAACGGACGGACAGCCGAACAACCCTGAGTATGGGGATTGGTTGACCACGGTAGTTAATGTTAGAAGCTTGCATTAGGGCTTTAAATGTAGTTGGATTTATTTTGGATTTGTTCGGGCATCCAGTAGCAGTGCATTTTGGGACGCCTACGTCCATACCCGTCCATTTACAATATCTATCGATTTTATCAATCTGTGTTTGTAGAGATGTGGTTTTGTTAGTTATAATAGCAAGGTCATCGGCATATGCGGCGGAGTTTATGGTGATTTGTGATGTACCAAACGTATATCCATAATTGCCTTGCTCTAGCCATCTAAGTAGTGGCTCTAAAAATATTATGAATAGTATGGACTAAGGGTGTCTCCTTGTATAGTGCCTCTATGGATGGGGATGGACTTAGTTTTACCAAAGTGCTCTCCGGTGTAGTAAGTAGATGATTGGGAGTATATATTTCCAACTAGTGTAATTGCATCTTTGGGGTATCCAACATCAGTCATTATTGCTAATAGACGGCCGTGGTCTATAGATCCAAATGCGTTTTTGAAGTCAACATATAAAACATATATGTCTTGGTTTGTGAATTTTGCGTCTTCGAGTGCAACTATTATTGTTTGTATTTGTCTAGAGGTACTTCTCTCTGCTCTATATCCTTTTTGGCTATCGTGTAGTGTTTTAAAATTTTCACCGTATGAGGATAATATATAGGTGAGTGTACTAGTGAAGAGTTTATATGTTGTGTTGGCTAATGCAATTGGTCTATGATTTGGTAGAATTGAGGGATCACCTTTTTCGTTTAGTAAGATTGTTGCACTTGTTTTCCATGAGGCTGGCATTTGTTTTTGTTTATAGCAATGAGAAAATAATAGAAATAGTAATTTATTATATCTTGGAGGCATGTGTTTGAGTATTGAATTCGGTATGCGGTCTGGCCCTGGGGTTTTGTTGTTTTCAAGGTTATGGAGACATGTGTCATATATAGCTCTATTGAAGTATGTGTGTAATGGGATTTCTGGTTCACCTCGTTTGTCTAAAGTAAAACCGTCGAGGTCATGCCATGGGTACTGACGCACTGCACATGTGCATTCGGCTGAGTGTTGTGGTTGGTAGTTGCATGTTGGTACCGTGGGTCTGTTGATTTTTGTTTGTTGGTTGTATATTATGTTTGCAATGTCTTTCGGGCTAGTTAGAATGTTGTTATATTGATCTGTGATACAATCTACTGGTGGGGTTTCTAGTTTTCAAAAAACTTTTCTATTTATTTTCCTAGGGCTAGTTTCGTATAATTGTCTGTATTTTGAGATGGGTTTTTTAATATTGTCTTTTGAATATTTTATAGTTATTTTCCGGGCTTGAATATTTCCATTTTTAGCGATTAGTGCAATGTCTTTTATCCATGTATCATGGGAAAGTTCCGGGGGAGGTGGAGCAGGGATTTGGGTGTGGTATAAAGCTAGTAGTTCATTACATATGGGATGGTTACGCCATTGTGGGTGGTTTTTTACCGTTCTGATGGTTTTTCGTATTATATGGTATGTAGTTAGGTGTTGTTTCCAAATTTTGGAAAGTTTACGGGGTAAATAACCTCCTTGTTGTGACGTTCGGTTTGTCATTTGTGGTATTGGTTGGGCTTTGCAAGTTTGTTCCACTGTATTAGAGATATTGTTGATGAGTGTGTCTAGGGTGTGGCATGCTTCATGCCATTGAATTTGGGTGAGTTGGTTATTATTTTTAAGTATGTTTATGAGAGAGTCAATTTGTATGGAGTTTTCTTCAAAGAACTTTGTGTTGAATTTTTCTAAATTATCTTTTGGGATCGGGTTAAGTATACGTATAATAGTATTATTCGTGTTTATAGGGGTACAACTTATTAATATGTTATTTGGGATGTGGAGTTGTATGGGCGAGTGGTCCGAGTTTAGAATAATGTCTTTGTTTGTAGTGGAGGTGTATTGTGTATTGTTATTTGTGTTTATGTAGAAGCCGTCTATAAGGCTCCAATTACTATAGTTATAGCCTCCTTGTCTAGAGTATTGGGTGTCCGTTTTTATGTAGGTAAAGTTTAGGATTTTTGTAAAGTGTCGCCATTCGTAGTCTATGGTTTGAGGGGGGGTGGTGGAATTTCCATTTTGTCTACCAATTAGTGATATGTCTCTGTTAAAGTCTCCACATATCAAGTAAGTATGGTTTGGGTTTAAATTTATTTGTGATGTTATATTGTTTTGAATGTCTATGATAAATCTATTATCATCTGGGTGGGATGGCATATACATGTGAAAGATTATCCAAGGTTGTAGAGGTTGATTAGAAATTTTTATTATTTGTAGGTAGGGAGATATGTGCATTGAGGTAGGGATTTTTTTGATGTTGCTCGGATAGGCATATATTTTGTGTATTAGTGTAAGGAGGCCACCGCGACCCGGTGTATATGGTCTTCGTTGTAGGATACATCTCGTTAGTGCGTGTGTGTTATTAAAGATAAGTTTATATTCTTGGAATGTGTTTTGTATGTATTTTATAGATTTTGTGGCTGATATTTTTGTTTCTTGAATGGTTATTAGGGCCGGTGGCGATTCTATATATGTGGTCACAGCTTTTAAGCTAGGGAGAGCGGTGTTGAGGGATGATGTGTTCCATGTGATGATGTTTGTATTTGTCGTTGTTTGTGCTGGTGTATTGGTTTTGTGGGGGGAGGAAGAGGGGGGGAGGGGGTGGGTGGGTGTATTCTGTTATGGGATCTAAACATTTTAGTGTTTCGTTGATTAGATTGTTAGGGAGGTATGGAAATTTTTGTTTTATTGTATTGTTTGAGGGTGGTATTGTTTGGCTATGTATGAAGTTATATAATTCGTTGTGTATTGAGTTTCCGTGGTTTATGATATTTTGATTTTCTGCAAGGAATTTTGTAAAAGGGTGTGGGATATGGATATGTCTTTCGGGTGGATTTTGTAGGTTTGATAAAGCTTGTAATAGTGTGTTTGTCCATGTAGTTGTATTCGGGTTTTGTAGGTTTAGAAGATGGTTACATTCGTTTATGTTTGGATGGGTGGTTATTACTAGAGCATATAATATGTGTGTTGGTGGGTGAATATTTTGTTTTTGTATGTATTGGGCAATATTTGGGTGTGTGGTGTTGTGTGAATGATGTAGTGCATGTGTTGCTTTTAATAGTGGTGCAAATGTTTGGGCGATGTGTTTATATTCCGGATGTAGTATTATGGTATTTTGGTATAAAGTATATTTTGGCATTTTTCTTATGTGATGAGGGGTGTGTTTTTAACATGTTAGGCATTGGTCCTGGATTGGTTTCTATGTCTCCACCTAGGAGTAGTAGGAGTTTTGTGTATTTGGATTTGGTGTTGTGTTTTAGAGCTTTTTTTTTATGTGTGGATTTTGGATGTTTCTTTATTTTTTTGAGACTATGTGTGTTTGAGTGTGTATGTGGGTCTTTGGTTGGGTATGTCAAAGTATTTATCAAAGTATTTGTGTTTTTGGTCAATGTAGGGGTAGTGAGTGCATTCATGTTATTAGATGTTTTTGTTTTTGTATAAATGTGTAGTATATTGTTTTCCCTTGTGGTTATGATGTCTATTTCATTTTTATTGTCTATTTTTATTTTTGTTTGTGTTGGTTTTCTTGTGGGGCATTTTTTTGGAGTTGATGGAATTGTGATTAGAGTATGTTGTGGACTCGGTGTTGCTGTGTTTAACGGGGGTGGGGTTTGGTAATGGATGTGTGTATACTTGGTGTGGTGTGGTGGGTCAGTGTAGTATGTTTGTTGTTTATGGTGTATTGATTTTGGGGGTATGTGTTTGTGATAGTGTGTGAGTGGACGAGGTGTTTAGCGTTTTGGGTGATGAGCATATGTGGTAGCGTAGTTTGCGGTTGGTGTTTGTTTTTGCACGATAATTGAATGAGTGTGTTAGGTAATAGTAGTGTTTTGTAATCTATTGGTAGTGAGGTGTGAGGATGTTTATATGTGTTGTTTGTGGTTAGTTGCTTTTGTTGTTGGCAAGGTTGTGGTGGTATTTTGTGTTTTTTGGTGTGTGTTATGTGTGTGGTAGTAGAAATTTTGGTAATATGCCAATGCCATTGGCAATGACAAGAAGTGTGTATATTTTTGTGGTGGTATTGATCATGTAACTTTGTCATAAAAGTTAGAGGAGCCCATGAGGGAGGTTGTGGCCTTTTCGTGGGTTTATACTCATACCAATGACATGTGTTTACAAGGAAATACCTATAGGGAGCTACAAGTTCTAGGGAGGTAGAAGGTGTAGAGAGAGTGATGAGGGTGCTAGGTGTGTGGAGAGAGCAATAAGAAGTGATTTTAATGAGATATATCACTAACAATACTATCAGGTGGAGAGGGGAAAAGGGAGTAATGAGGTGGATATATGAAGTAATGGAAAGAGATGTGACTAACAAGAGAGATGTAGCTAGGTGTGTAGGAGTTTGGTGATCACCATGTTGTTGAAGAGTTCGTGGGCGGTCTTTGGTCAATCCACGTTTGACGGGTCATCCAAGGAGGGGAGGGATGACTTCTCTTGATTGGCTTTGATACCCTTCATCAGAGACAAAGCGGCGCTCATTAGTTTCTCAACATCATCAAGTTTAGAGTATACCTCGGCGTTGCGGGCGTCTGTGTATTCTCTAGTCTCTCGAATGATGTCTCTCTTGAGAGTGGATAGCTCCAAGCGAAGTTTTTCGTGGCCATCCGCCACAATAGCGGCCATCTTTTCGTGTATGTTGGTGTTGGGAACGGTGGTGGGGTTGATGGCGGCTACCGTGTTCACCAAGGCAGTGTTTATGTCATTGAATCCCCATTTCTCTACCAAGGTGGTGGAGGGGGGGTCACTGCCATCAAGACTACGGCGGTGCGGTCGAATCTCAACTTCGTGACAACGAATATTGAAGGTTTGATTAAGGTATTGTCTATAGACAATAGGATTAGTGACTTGCACATTGGCAGAGCCATTGTGTTTGCCACTAATCTGCCGGTGGAACCAAATGTTGACAATGCTCTTGGCCTCCAAAGCTTTTGTGATGGCCTTCGTGGTTTCAACCACGCTCAGCAGGATTGGTAGCTGAGATAATGCGAGTGTAAGCGCATCCCTCTTGGCCCTATCATTGGTTGTAAAGGTTCCAGAGTTGCTGAGCTTCGCGGGGATGATCTCATGGAAGGTCGTAATCTGGTGCATCGCTAGTTTCTTCGCTTGGGTAGGAGTGGGTACCACAATCCATGCGAAGGGCTCCTTTTCCTGTTTCTGGACATCAATGATTTCAAACTCAAGGTTACGAGTGAAGCCATTAAGAAACAAGGTATGAGCAGGAATACCACATAGGTTGTCGCTCTTGATGTTGACAGATAGACCTTGACGTGCCACCGCGTGCCATGTATTGCAAACTTTTCCCAAGGACAGCGGTCCCATGGGGTCCAGTTGTAACATGAAATAGCGTGTGCCCTTGAGTAGAGAGATGGCATCTGTTGCTGGGTTGAGGAGGTGCATCTTGATTAGTCCTGAAAAGACATGTTTTTGTCCTTCATTTTTTACTCCTTTGCAGTGGATGGCAAGGGGATCCAAAAGGTTAGTACCAAGGGGAATGTCCATCTTAGTGAGTCTCTCCTTAGCAAGCCTCTTGACATCATCGTGGAATAGTGGGGTCTTAGGTAGTTCGAACAAGATGGCTACATGAAAATCATATGATAGGCCAGTATCAGGGTTAGTGGCAATATCAAATGGGAGTTGTGTGAGGTTATAATGTTGCCCCTCAACACCATCTTCCCTAACCTTATAATATAGCATTTGTGGGATTCTTGGGTATGATATTGTGGCACTCATGGCTTCCTCTGCCTTTGACTTGGGTACCCCTCTGATCATCATGTCAGGAACGCTCTCACCACTAAATAGTGGGTCGAGGTTTGCGTCCTTCGCAAGCTTCTCCATACTGGGGAAGCCCAACCAGAAGTGGAATGTGGATTTGTCTGGGGTGCTACTGCTAGGGTTTGGGTCTGGGATGCTACCTCTTTGTTTCTTTGCAGGGTGTTGTACTTTGAGGGGGTTGAGGATAGAGGTTTTATCCTTGCAGATCATCTTAGAGATGGTTTCTCCATTTTCTATGTCCATGGCTTCGGTGGTACTGTTGGGCTCCTTCTGAAGTTGTTCCATAGTGTTCCAAGGTTCGATGGAGGAGGGTTGATTTGTGTGGTCAGGAGATAGTGGGAGAGAAGTGGTAATCCTACGCTTTTGGCTCGTTCTAGAGAATGTGAGAGGGGCGTCTTCTTGGTCGTCTGAGAGATGGATTGGGGACTTTGGTTGTTGTTGTTGAGGTGGGTTGGGGTTAGTTTCCAGTGCCTTCTTCTTCCTACCTCGTGGTTTGGGGGTGAGATCACGCTCTAGAGATGAGGTTGCCAATTGTTTTGAGGTCACCGGTCTTGTTTTGGCGGGTGTGGCTTCTGTTCTAGAGGTGTTGGTAGATTTGGTTTGTCTAGGGCGTGGGTTGTTTTTAGGATTTTCTTGGAACTCTACACTATTGGTCCTTCTATGTGCTTCTACTCCGCTATTTTTTTTCGTAGTAGCTATGCGAGGGGTAGATTAGCACCGATTTCCAGTACTCATGCGGTTTTGTCGGGTTCTATTGGTATTGGTGGTGGGAAGGATTAGATAAAGAGTGAGAGATGTTAGGTAGAGGGTAATGGGGGTTGAAGTAAGGTGGGTTGAATATAAAAGGAAGGAAGTTAGAGAGAGGGTAATGTGAGGAGGTTCGGGAAATAATGGGGGGAGAAGGAGGTCATAAATGGAGAAGAGGGTCTCAACTTTAGATAGAAGAGGATTTAGGAATGAGTTAGGGTCTCTATGGTAGGTCGCTGGGGGAAGGGGGAGTCGTAGGGGGGTAAGGGGGAAGGTTGCAAGAGGGGAGGAGTTGGAGAGAAGGGAGGTTGTAGAGGGGAACAGGGGCTCAGGCCAGAGGGGGGGGGAGGGGGGAAGGCTGCAGTTGTGAACGCTTTAGGTCGTAGGGAGTGGGCCTATGCGTGTACTGCGCGGGTCGATATTCCAGCTGGGTGATCTTGTTTACTTCGTGTGATCCTGTTGATTATGGGAGGTCCGTTGTAGGGGTCTCTCGCGTGGAGTCCGAGGATTCTGTAGGCGCCGCGGGATTTTCCAAATCCGAACTCTCCTTGGAGGCAGCTGGGCTTGTGCGCGCCGTAGAATGTGTAGGTTCTGTTCGCGTCTTGGGGTTCGTCAGCCTTGCGCGCGCCGTGGAGCGAGATGTTTTTGTTCGCTTTCAGGAGCCTGCCAATCATGTACTCCTTGTGGAATCCGCCTGTCTTGTGCGCGCGGCAGAGGAGCTCCTATTTTTGGTGAGAACGATCTCTTTTTTCTGGTTCGTGCCACCTGTGCCGTGGGGAGTCTAGCTTGTGTGTCTTTTTACGAGTAAGTCTGGCGGTCTTGTTTTCTTAGTAGGGGGGCCTCGTTCTGGAGCAGGGGTGTGGGTTCTTGTTTCTGGGGAGCCTGTTGGTTTGGGTCGGGGGGGTTTGTTTGCTATGTCGGGGAGTCTTGTGCGTCTGGGTCGGGGGGGGTCTGTCCGCTACGCCGGGAAGTCTTGTGAATTTGTGTCGGGGGGGTCTGCTTGCTACGCCGGGGGGTCTTGTGAGCCTGGGTTGGGGGGGGTCTGTTCACTACATCGGTGAGTTCTGTGGGTCTAGATCGGGGGAGACTGTTTGTTACGCTTGTGAGTCTGGGTCGGGGGAGTCTTTTCACTACGTCGGAGAATCTTGTGAGTCTGGGTCAGAGGGGACTGTATGTTACGTCGGGGAGTCTTGTAAGCTTGGGTGAGTCGGGGGGGTCTTGTTTCTTTTTGTGGGCTTTGGTTTAAGTTGGGGTCTACTTGTGGTCTACAGGAGTGTGTCGAGGGTGAGGAGGTCGGTTGGGGTATGTGGGGAGCGCGGGGAGCTGGCTGGGGTGTGTAGAGGATTTGGTGTGTGAGTGGGGGTGAGTTTGGAGGGGGGGCAGTGATGGGTTTGGGGGGAGAGGGGGCTGCAGGAAGGGTCTTGGGAGGAGGATGAGCTGAGGTTGGTGAGGTTGGGGGGGGAGAGAGGGGGGAGGGAGGAGGAAGAGAGAGGGAGGGATGAGGGATGGAGGACCGTGGGGAGAGGGAACCTGTTGCGGGGAAAGAGAGGATGTAGAGAGATTGGAGGTGGATCGAGAGATAAATTGATGGTTGTGTAGGTGCACTTACATCTTTTGTTCGTTTTATCTTTTCGTGCGCGTGCTGTTCTTGTTGATGTGTTGTTGTAGCTTGGTTGTTGATTGCCTGCCACAGGTTACTTCGAGGTTGCTTGTTGTTGTTGCTGATGTATTGTGGAATTGTGTTGGTGACGCAGGTTGTTTGTGGGGGCGCGCGGGGTGATTCCGGGTTGGAGCTGCAGTCTTGTGGGCAACTATACCACGCCTCCAGTCTGTGGGGCGGGTTGGTGTGTTGATGTGCTCCTCTTGTTCGTCCTGTAGTTCTGCACAAAAATTTCCAGTGCTTCCGCGTGCGCTGCGTAGATACAAATTTTCTAGTGCTGTGCCTATGGGTTAAAGGATTAGTAGCAAGATGTTTGTGCTTAGTGCTATGACTAATGTGTGTGGAGCATCTATTAAGAGAGATCAATAATGTGTGAGAACAATAAGATGAGTAAAGTATAACATGTGTTGGCGATAAGTTGCTGCCGTTTACCCTTGTTGCGTCGATCCCTTGTTCAATCTTGTGTATGGAGTGTCTGGGTCGAGGAGGAGGAAGAGACTTGAGAGGTAGCAGATCTGTTGTTATCTCACTGGATCTGGGTTAGATCTGACTTCTAACTCCCACCAGACAAGGATCTTTGCACCATCACCAAACCCTCGCTCTCAGATCTATTTTTCTAAGATTAAGCCTTCATGTGCGATTCGAGATCAGCTAACCCCAGATCTGATGTTTTGAGCTCTTCCCAACACAATTCATTGCATCCTGAACCTCTCTGCTACTAAGATCTACAATAAACGGGGGCTCTCAACAAGGCTAGCCACACTTGTCGCCCATAAACTTGCTTCTGAGACTATGTCCTTCCTCCCCCCTCACCAGAAAAAATGGAGCTCGCTTAGCAACCCATTTTTTTAATCCAGAGTCTACAATGCCACTCAAAGCTTCAATCAAATCATACTCTTACTTGCACTCAAGTTCTACATTAATTTAATTCAATCACACTTACATCTCATCACAATGTGTATAATTAATCTTCATATACACAAAATTGTATTAGTTAGACAAATTAGAGTAATTCTCTAATTTATGATGAAGTATTAATATTCAATGTATTACAAATGACTCAATTCACAAAATTAAGACAATAATTACACAATGAATAATCACATATATTAATCATAATCAAATACATATAGCAACCAAGAAAACTAGCTTCCAAAGCTACGACACACTCCAATCTTCAACGTGGTAGTGGTGAAATTATTGTAATTCCAATGCTATTTATAATCTAAATTTTGGGGAACACACCTCTTGGGAAGAGGTGTGTATTATAACTTCTTTAACTTCCACAACCGTTCATTAAATGGATGCACCTCTTCAAATCATAACTAACTCTTAATGAAGTCTTGGCTTAATATGTCTTTTAGCTATTTAGACTAATTGATATGAACTTTTAACACTAATTACTAATTTTTGAATATATACACAATCCTTTTTATACTTAATTTTTTTTTTAATGTTTCTGCTCTATAGTTTTATTTGACTACATGATACAATATATGTCATCCTTTTTATTGTTGGAATTCTCATTTTATGACAAATTAGGTTCACCACAAAAAAAATATATACATATATTATGATAGTATTTGAACCCCAATCACTTCCACAATGTTTTTGAATATTTTGCACCCTATATTTCTCTTTGATTCTTCTTGCAAGGAACTAACATTGTATATCAAATTTTTGTAGAAAATTTGATCCTAAACTAATGCTCGAAATTGACATCATAAAAATTCGAAGGGAGATGATCCACAAAACACATAGAAGAGAAAAAAAAACCTTGTTTTTTGCTTCAAACTGTATAATCTCTCAATCTGTACCGTCTACTTTCATGAAATTTTGAAAGCATGTTATTCTAAATGTATTGTTGAAGATGTCATGGTTAAAGTAGAGCTTCAAGCTTTTTTTCCCCTCATTTCTTTTTGCACAAAGTAAACGTACGTTCTTTATGTTTTTAATGAGAAATACTCAAAGAATTTTAGGGGTTTAGCTTGCAAAAAGAAACTTATTGAAAATGTAAGGATAGGAAAAAAAATTCAACTTATACGAGATGATGTGGTCAAAATTTCGTGAAATTTAACCACTTGAATTGAAAGATGATCGTAGTCAAGGTAAACATAATAAACCCCATAAAGTGCACTTAGGTCCACAGGAGTTAATTTTATATGGCTCAAGAGTAAGATGAGTTCAAATTCTTGTTACAAGTTTTTTGCCAATAGTGTTTCCAACAATAACTAGTAGTGTGGTCTTTCTGACGAAAATAATAAAAACAATTATTCTAAATAATCATTGTTTTTTCCTTGAACGCATAATCAATTTCAATCAATCGTAGTAGCATAATAGGTGCAAGAGTGATATTCCATATAGCATGTTTATCGATATGAAATTCATGCATGGATATATTCAAATTTTGATGGTGGTTGATTTTCCAAATATATCTCGCTTAACATGTAAATTTCGGAATACATGCCATTGCCATACCTAACTATGGAAGATCTAGCCATTACCTTTTGCCACTAGGACTATATCCGTACCTTTTATTTAAATGCGGCACTATTGGGCTATTCCATAATTCTATTGTGGCATTCTAAAAATTTAAAAATGGTCCACATCCAATGATTTAAGCTTGTGAGCTCGACCTTGTAGTGTATTTCTAAATTTTGAGATCTCATTAATAAGTGCTTTTGAGGGCTTTTACGCTCTCCTTTTTGACATGCTCCTTCCAAGATGGTATGGCAATAGTCCATTGGATAACTAATGGATGCGTTAAATGCGGATGAACTCTTCCAATGGAGTACTTCATCCATTTAGAAGTCGTTGGTTCTTTGTCGGATTCTCAGATGCCATACCATTCCGAAATTGGCAATATAATCTCAAGAGCATTGTGTATTAGAAATATGGGTTTTCACATGAACGAGGAAGTCCGATTCAACCGGTCCAACACTTCATCTTTTAACTTCTGCGCTTCTTTTTTGATTCCAAGTGTGTTTAGAAAGTTCAACCTTGGTTCAAACCCCCAACTTCCAATTCTATCTGAAACACAAACATTGCCACCCCGAAATGGTGTAGAGTTTGGAAATATTTTAAGACATTGCTAAGATAATCACATTGTTTGTAGAACATTATCGACATTATGATTTTGGAAAGTATCGTTAAATAGTTGCACCTTTCTCCAAGTTCCAAATTCACTATATACATCCTTGCAAAAATAATTACTCCTTTCAAATGTAATGTTGGAGACGTTGGAATGTATAAAATTTTCTCATTCCACACATCCACTTATACAAAAAATAATCAACCAAGTTTATTTAAAAACGAATAACATACAATGTATATTCTTTGTTTACATTGACATGGCCGCAATGTAGAAATAAACATCTACTAGAAGATCTTAAAAAACGACCTTCAAAATTTACAGAATAGTGTTCATGCACCAAGACATTATCCATATAGACTACATAACAACGTGCCCATGTACAATTAATCTTCATCTAAGTCAGTATCATGTCTTGGACTTCGCCCAACCTCACTTGAGATTGCTCAGGCTGTCCGATGGCAAACGGACTTGGCCATAATGCTCGATCGGACGGCCGCACGATCGACACCATGAATCGTAGTCGTCCGATCAATCTCATCCATTGATGGTCGTTCGATTGCGGACGCACTCGATTGCGTCCGCCTAATCGGACGGTCTCGCTCCACTCGATGTCGATCGAACATCCTTGATCAATCGACTTGAGATCAGTTATTCAGCACTTAGTGGTCGACCGCCATGCCGTCCGCCTCCAGAGCTTTGCGGACGGCCACCACGCCACCAAGCCTCAAATTTTAGCAACTCCCTCCCCTCTCCTCCACTTCTCTCTGCTCTTTGGCAACACAAAAGTGGTTTAAAACTTTTTTTTCCGGATAGTTTGACATTGCACGTGCACTCTAAATAAGGAAAAAGAGTCATATGCATTACTAGTAAGAGGAATGTCTGGAAGATTTTATGCGAATACAAGTGGATACTCCATTCCAAATATCCTATGCGCTTGGAAACATAAAGAATAGAACTTGTGAATAGTGGTTCTACTTAAAATAGACTATATAAGAAATGTTGATTCATTTTCTTTCTTTACTAACCATAAGCATATTGGAATGGCCGACCACCAGGTCGTTCGTTCGGCGGTCGGTTTTTGCCATTTGGGCGTCCCCCGTGTCGTCCGCCTCGCCAACCGCACATCGTTCCATCCTTGGGCGTTTGCTCCGCGGACTACAAAGCCGACCGCCGTTTGGTCGGCCCTAAGGTGTTCGTTGTGCGCTTTATATCGTTGAAAGCGCGTTTTCAAGGTGCTTTCAACAGTATATTACATGTTCAAAAACTTTCAAAAATGAGAGAGTTATGGCCAAAAAACCCAGAATAGGCCAATTTAGGGACACTGCCGACCGTTCCGACAGTGTGGTCAAATGAACCGCAACTCCAAATCGAGTGCGGTTTTCTTTCCCAATTTTATACTAGTGCAAGGGGCGCTCAAATGGTAAAGACCGTTTGCCGTGCGGACGGCCAAGCAGTCAACCATACGAACGGCCAAGGGCCGACCGCCGTGCAGATGTGAAGTGAGGCTCCATGTGTTGTTTTCTTTATACTCATGCTGATTATGACCGTTGGGAGATGGGAGGATGTCAATCTACCAGCGCACATGGTCGGGGGAGCGGTCGGCGGGGCGGACGGCGAAACGACGATCGCCGAATGTTCGCCGCGCAGTCGGGAGAGGGCCGTCCGCCGTGGCGGATAGCGATCGGCCGAAGCGGACGGCTGTGCAGTCGCCTGTGCGGACAGATTGGTTGTCCGCAAAAATCATGAAGGGGTGTGTACAACTTAATATGCACATAAGTTGTACCACCACTATCTTTTCATTACAAGTGCACTTGTCAGGCTTTTTTTTTGGATTTTTTTTATAAGATTTGGAGAGGCCTTAGGTGATTTGCTATGGATCCAGGAAGGTCTGAGAATCAACGTAGGGCACTTCTTGAGATGTTTGAGTGAGGCAACTCATATGGTGAGATTTCAGTAGTTTTGGACATTCTTCAAAGCACTTCTTTTGACATAGTGAGAAGGTTTCGTGAGAGAGAGAATCTAATAGAGAAAACTTCACATGGTAGACCCAGAATTCTTGATAAACGAGGTGACCGTGACATTGTGAGGAGATTAAATGATCCAAATACTAGTATAGTGGCAACTATAGGAAGAGTGTTACGATCTCAGGGCTTGCGATTGAGTGATAATAGGATTAAAAGGAGTCTTTGGAGGCAAGGGTTGAGAGCATGTGTAAAGACCAAGAAGCCACTTTTGACAAAGAAACATCGAGCACGTCGTTTGCAATAGGCAAAGAAGTCCAAGCATGCAGATTGGGAGTTTTGGGCTAATGTGATTTTTCTGACATTGAATCTAAATTCAATTTTTGGCTCAAATGGACGTCAGTATAGTTGGAGAAAGAGTGGAGAACGTCTTTTAGATTAGCATGTGCAATATACAATCAAACATGGAGGAGGAAACATAATGGTTTTGGGTTGTATGAGTTGAGAAGGAGTTGGTAAGCTTCATTTGATTGAAGGAAAGATGGATAAATATGTATATCGCGATATTTTAGAGACGGAACTAATGGGCACTATATAGATGCAAGCTTTAGAAGAGGATGAGGAAATTTTCCAACATGACAATGATCCAAAGCATATTGCACAATATGTTATATATTGGTTGCGTTCTCAAAAATTCTAGCTTATTGGACACCATGCACAATCACCCGACCTCAATCTAATAAAACCTCTTTGGAATGAAATAGATCGTTGTCTCAGAAGGTCTAAGAGGAAACTCACTAGTAAAAATGACTTTTGGGAGAAGATTCAAGAAATTTGGTATAATATAGAGCCTCATGTTGTTAGAAAGTTGATATGCTCTATGCCTCAAAGAGCTCCTAATGCCTACCAAGCAAAAGGTGGCTACACACGGTGGTAGTGTTTCTGAGTGCTTATGAGTTGAATCAGTGAGTTGTAAAGGTGTTTAGTAATCTTTAGTCTTGTTTTCTACAGTTGATATGCAATAAAAAACAATTTAATCATAAAGAATCATATAGGCTTGTTGCACATTTGAATTTTTGTGTGTTTTCTAATTCACATTTTCATTGAAAACTTTGTGTTTTATGCTTGTTACAACTATTTGTGCTTGTGGTTGTGTTCTTGCTATTTTATGAGAGTTCATGTAGATTTGGTAGCTGATTTTGTAAAAAAGCTTCTTTTGAACAACTATTTGTGGTCGCCAGTGTAGCTATCTACAACAATTTATGAGAAGGAGAAGTTGCTAAACTCCGGCCTCTTTTTATCCCTTTGGCAATCTGCGGTGACCAAATTTTGAAGAGTATACGGTCTTTTGTTCACAGCGTAAGATTGATCCAACTAGGCAAATCGAAATCTAGAAAGTGCATGGTAAGACCAAGTTGCGTCACCCTCTTAATTGTGGAGGATCACAAACATTGGTCCAGGAGTAGACACCATGAGTGAAAATCTGGGAGTGTATCCAGTGCACCAACGGGGGCGACATTTGTTGTATTTCCTTTTAGTTTGTGTGGTGATCAACATCTTTTTGGAAGTTCTTTCCATTTTAACCACACCTTGGCCTATGGCCGGGGTTCCTCTTAAAAATAGCTCCTTGCAAATATAAAGTTGGGTATTTTACTTTGAGAGTCTGGCATATGGGCAACATTTTATTCCGCCGTATGGCCTGCATTGTCCTTTAATCGATCAATGCAATTGTCGGCCCTTTCCACCAAATTTGAATTAGACAAGATAATTGTTGAATGTGTTCAAGTTTTAAATGCACATTTGGTTGCCTCGTTGTGCGGCCTTGCGCCAAGTAGACTTTGTTATTCTCAAATTTAAAGCTATGTGCTTCCAATTTGGGCATGTTCGTCTTTAAAGGACAAATAGCAAGAGTAACTAGACCCTATTTTCTTTGTACTTTGAGTTATCATAGTATCTACATAATACATATTGGTATAGTTTTCTCCTCTACAACATTATTGTTTATTTGAAGTTTAGAGTTTAGGGTTTAGGGTTTAGGGTTGAGGGTGATTCCTCACTTATTCAATAGTTTGAAGAATAAGTGAGGAATCACTCTTGCTATGAAGAAAGACAATTATAATAATAATGGTTTTGGTTTGGAAACGTACTTTGAGTAAAAAGTAAAAAGTAAATTTTACAAGTAAAAGTAAAAAGTAAAATTAACGACTAAAAGTAAATATTAGAATTAAAATTAAAAGGTTAGAAGCAAGAGTCAAAAGTAAAGTAAAGATTAATATGGTGGAATCAAAGTTAGTGAATAAAAGTTAATAAGTGAAAGTTAATAAGTAAGGTTAACAATCAAGATTAAGTAAATAATTGTAATAATGGCTAAGAATTGGGATTAAGTTAAGTAATTGGAATTAAGTTTATTAGTTATTAAAGTAGATTAGGTCAAAATAAAGAAGATTAAGAGAAAAGTAAAACTCGCAAGTTTTTGGTCAAATTGAAGGTGGCAGCACCCCCTTCACTTGAAAACCCTACAAAAAATTTGCCAAGCTCGCCAAAAATTCAAGAAAATTTGCCCTGGAACTCCACTTCAGCATGCCGCGTGATATGATTTTCCAAAGTCACTCTTCTCCTCGGCCAATAGCAGTGCACCCCTCCAACTTTGAAAATCCGCCAAAAATCGATCCGAGCTCCATATTCAGCGCGCTTAGTGCCATTGAAAAGCTTATGACACGAACAATCTAGCTACATAATATGACATAAAAAAGAATTTTTTTGGAGTTTTAAGAAGAGAAAACCCGAGGCAACAAACCTTGGGGGAAATCAATAACATTAGACAAATGGGGATAAGAACATTTGGGCATGGCTCCGCCCACCAACAAGAGAGAGAGAGAGCCAAGGACGCCCAAGGACCTTTTATCCTCTTGCAAGAAGGCCCAAGGGTGACGGCCACATCCCCACCCTTGAATGACAACAATCCCGAACCAGATCTACGGTCTACAAGGCACTACAAGCCAAATCCGATTTTAGGGCTGAAGTCGCCTATATCAATATATAAAAAACTTTTTTGGCAAAACTAATACCACCAATGTGTCCATAACCCCGGTCACTACAGTCAATCCGGGTTCGCGGTGTCAGGGCCCGGTTTTAGCCCTGACACCGCAAAGAGCGGCCCTTCTCCCCAAGCGCCTTTTCGCCTTTCTTCCCACAATAACGTCCACTCTCGCCCACATTTTTTTCGCGCTGCCCGTATCTCTTATCGGCATTCTCGCCGATAGCCCCTTCTCCCCCCGCCTTCTTCAGATCACTGAAAGCCCCTTCTCCCCCGTCTTCTTCGGATCACCGAAAGCCCCTTTTCCCCCGCCACGTATACTCCAAAATGACTCGCCCTTCTTGGCGGTTGCCGGCGCGAAGTGTCATCCACATCGTTTGCGATCGGCGCCGTCTTTCGCACCATCTATTGTGCCGTGTAGCACCCTCCCGGAAGGGGAGTGCTTGTATCTGCGTGAATGGAGTTCCTCGATCTCAATCTCCCCATCTAGGATAGGCCGAATGGGAATTTTGGCGCGATAGCGCCACCAACCGTTGCCGATAACGGGGCAACATGGAGGAAATGGAGGCATCAAGGGAGAAAGAAACCGGTTGGCGTGCGTGAGAAGGGGGTGGAGGACCTTGATGCCGCGTTTCGGGAAGGCCCGCATGCAGACTACCTGAAGAAACACGGTCACAAGGTTCTTCGGATGCGCGATTCATTGCAGAACCCTCCTCCAGGAATTTTGACATGGAAATGTCTTAGGTGGAACATGGAGGCCGAGAATGATACGAGGTTTGTAGAGGATCCGCAATCATCTAGGAGGAAGCAGTCCAAGCTTATCGCCTACATTCCCTGGGATAGGGTCTTGGATTTCGTGGAGGGTGAGCAGTCTGGCCGAAAGGACGTCGAGACTACCTTCGTCCGCGACAAAAACGACCCCACAAACGTCGGCGAGAAGACGCACTATCGGTGGAACTGCCACATCGAGTACTAGCGGTAAGTGAATCTCGACCTCTAATATCACGATATGCATGGTTTATCTGCTTATCGGGTGTGCCGTAATATTTCTTCAGTACTGCACGTATCTCTGATGGTCACTTCCGATAAGCAGATGGCGTTGTCAATACGGTCCCGAAGACAACATGGACAAGATCCAAGCTATCACGCCCAAAATGACACCAACGCCATCAAAATACAATCAAAAAGGGAAACAACTTACTTCCGGCGCTGGCCACAAAGGCCCTCGTGCCACGGATGCGAAGGAAGGGGGGTCTATGAAAGTGGGTTGCCAATGTCGATTCTACGGAAAGAGGTACTATTTCCTCCCATATATCGCCGAGATAGGGTACTTTTGCTCGGAACATGTCGACACACAGGGCCTTATCGTCCACGATAAGGACAATGTGCAGAGGGGAAAGCTCCGCTTTCGGAAGTACATGTCGGAGGAAGTAAGGCTTTGGGTTCTCAGGCAATTTGAGGAGCAAGTTCTGATGGCAGCTATAATATATAAGCACTAGAAGCTGGTACTGAAGGCACGCGATGAGGGCACTCTTATGCCTTCTTGGGATTGTTTCCTTAGCATGGAGGACATCCGCAACATATGCGGAGTTCGTGCACAGGAACTATACAAGAAATACGACAACGACGGTGAGAGTGTGAGAATGTGGGTAAGAGAAAACCGAGGTACGGTTTTTTGCTATCAAGACCCGGGCAGCAAGGTTGACGGAGTACTGAATGCCGATAACGTACCCTTCGTCATTGGGATTCAAACCCCATTTCAGACGTACATGATGCTGAAATACAGTCACAAAAATATTATTGCTATAGACGGGACATTCGCAAGGAACAACAAAAAGGTACACATACCTATACCGTGGTTCGCGTAAGGTCCTTCTAGAGATTAGAAGCACTCACTCCCATACCGCTTAATTTCTTGTTTGCATGTCCAGTATCCGCTCTTCACGATGATGCTCTTCTTATTCGACGAGTGGAGAAACGGGGTTCCAGTGGCTTTCGTGATCACTGCGAAATCCAAACAAACAGATCTTGTGCCATGGATGCGCGCTCTGAAGCAGAAGTTGGTGGAGATAAGGCCGGACTGGAGACCCACTGCCTTTTTACTTGACGACACCGATAATGAGATAAACTCTCTTCGGTAAGCGATTTAGCATTCTTACGTTATCGAGTGACGGGCCTTCGGCGAGTTGTACTTATCGGCTTGTCGGGTTATCGCAGGGAGGTTTGGTCGCACTCGCATCTATTTCTATGTCTCTCGCATGTTCGTCGAGCGTGGCAGAAGAATGCATGTGCTAAGTTGAAAGACATGGAGACGAGGGCCGGAGCCTTGCGAATTGTGGGCTCACTTATGTACATATCAGAGACACCAAGTGACTTCCAAGACCCTTCCACGAGAGCTCCCGGCGATAAGGTGTGGAATTTGGTAGAGTGAGTGCAGCATGTCTAAGGCGAAGCTAAGGCTCTTTTGCTAGACGCTGGTGCATACTGGAAGTACTTCGACAAGGAATGGCTCCCGAAAATCAAAATGTGGATTGTGGGAGACCGGAAAATCCCCCATGTTGGCTAGGACACCACTGTAGCAATCGAATCATACCATTCTAACATGAAAGCAGTGCTCCGGCAATCCAAAAGGAAGCTTATCGGCCGAAGGATGGACTGGCTTATTTATGAGCTCACTGGAAATGTCATCGAGAAGTATGATTACAGTCACTGGTGTAAGCTGAACGGTTTTATAAAGAACAAGAGGCAGCGGCAGATCATGGTCAATGCAATCAACCAATCAAATACAATTCCCGATAATGTGGTCACCTTGCCCGAGTGGTTGGGAGGTCCTGCATTCGTTAAATCCTCGAATAGGAGACACATTACGTATGCGGTATACAATCCATGCACTGAATGGGCGGTCTGCCAATGTGTTCATTCCCAGAAAGGTATCATCTGTAAGCACCAGGTTAAGGTCCTGAAAATGACAAGACCTGACCTGGCGGAGGGAAAAATTGCTAGATATCTGAGCTCCCTTCGTGGCACAATCCAAGGTGGAATGACGAATCTCCTCCGCCAAGACAATGGTCGACACCCGAATACCGAGGGCTTCCCCGATAATGGTGTCCCCTCCGATACGGAAACCGGAGATGTAATCCCAATGGCTTCCAACCTTCGAGAATTAGAGGAGACATGGGTATGCGACTTTGATCGTATGCATCAGCTTGTCCTGAAGCTACTCGATAAGGCTTATCGGCAACCGTTGTTGGCAAGGCACTTGGATGCAGCTTTGCGCAACACCGATGCCACCCTCTCAAAGTTGGAGGCTGAAATCGAAGCTGGAATGCTTCATCCACTCCAGGAGATATCTGCACCGCTCCCCACAAATGAAGACGGTCTTGGAATGAGGCTCCGAAGGTTGCATGACTTCCTGGATTCCAGAGGTTTTCGGTTGAGGTCCGTTCCAGCTAGCGAAAGACTAACTCAAGAAACGACTTAGGTTATCGGCTCCGATGTGGTTGAGTATAAAGGGCAGAGGATTTTAGCTGCTAATCTGCGCCGATAACCATTAGTAATCTTATCGGTGGAATACTGCCGATAAGATGCTCTTAGATTAAGTTCCATGCAGTGACTCAAATTTTCAGTGAAGTTATATTTCTTTAGTTATGAAGTTAAAACTCAACATTCAATATAATTGTCAAAGACTGGATTTTAAGTTCCGCTTACAGGCCTCTGCAAGGGGGTCTCAAATTCCATTTATGTACGCTATCAAAAAATTTGTCATTTACAATGAATGAAATGTACAACATCAGCATCCTATTAATTTGTACAAATTCCTAGAGTCTATCGCCTGTGTATAACACCCCCCCTTATCGCCTACTTCTTCGTCTTCGTGGTGCCCTTCGGTTTTCTCAGTTTTTTCGGGCTTTTCGGCGCGGTTGACTTCTTCCGCCTTCCTCGAGTCACTGGTGGGTTTGTGAGCATGTTGAAGCCGTGAAGATCACGATCCCCCACTATCTCCGAAATACCGAGAACTGAGACTTCTTTCTTCTTCGCCGTCTTCGTACCGGCTTCCATGAAAACTACGTCCGGACTTCCGCTTCCGAACTCCACCGTATCCTGACCACATAGATTAAGGGCATCGAGGAACGGAAGCGGTGCGACAATCTCCGTGTAGAGCGCTTGCATGAACCATCGGTACGCCTTCTTCCCGTCCCAGTCCAAATATTTTGTCCCCATTGTCACGGTCTTCTCCTCCGCTTCTTTGCGCCCACCACGCGCGATAAGGTACTGCCAGAAGGCCAAGCCTGCCATGAAACCACACTCCCAGCTTTCTTTCTGATTAGGTAGTGGCAACCTTATCGGCGATCGACTCTGCCATTCAGTCCAACTTCGAGATCCGATCCTCACGCCCTTCGCGTTTGCCCATCCCATGTGTACAAGGAAGATGAAGTTGTTCACTTCCCAACCCTTGTGCATGCCTTTCGCTGGGTCCAGGTGATACGTTCGCCTTTGCTCCACGACAAAAATGCTCCAGTGACCCTTATCATGGTAAGGGACGATAAGGGTATTCGGCGTCTTGGTGGTGCTATGCAACGAGCGGCTGAGAAAACTCACGATGTCATCCCAGTCCTTCCCTTACCAGTTGTGCGTGTGATGATACTGGATTCGAACATGCTCCTTCGCCCTGTAGACGACATGCCTAAGGAGAAAATCCAGAAATGTGCCTTCCATTTCCCGCTTGTCCTTCAGCACGCAATGCTAGTCCTATAGTACAAGCGAGAACCCACGGCTTGCCGAAGGTCTAGACTGAAAAACCTCATACCTCGAGTCAGGTCCTTCGGGTGAATAAAATGAGGCCTGCAATTCAGAAGAAAGCGGACGTTAGACAACAGGTGCCGATAAACAGCAGGTGTCGGAGAACACGATAACATAGACGACGACACTCACCTGAGTTTTAGAACCTCCACAATAATACCGAGGTTCTTCTTTATCGTGGATGCATCATGCTCCTCGGCTTTGTAGCAGAGCGAGGGCTCTTTCTCCCAGGACACACAGTCTGACGTACATACTCCGCGATTCTCCTCCAACATGCACGTATACGCCGCCTTCCGTCCTTCCCTTCCGTTCTGAACACGCTCTTCGAGTCTTAGATAAACCCAAATACTTGTCATCCCAGATTCCTGTGCTTCCTTGATAAAGCGCAATGCCAGTCTGATCTCCTCGGGGTCCATCTCCTTTGGAGCAGGGCTATCGGACTTTGGTGGAGGAGCAGGCTTAATGAAATCTGGTGGAGGAGCAGGGTCATCGGGCTCTGGCAGATGACCAGGGTTGTCGGGCTTCGGCGGAGGAGCAAGGTTATCGGGATCAGAAATCAGAGCAGGGCTATTAGGAGGAGGAGCAGGCTTAACAGCTTCTAGCAGACTCGCATGGTTATGGGGCTCTGGCGGGCAAGCAGAGTTATCGGGCACTGGCAGGCTAGGAGGGTTATCGGGCCATGGCGGAGAAGCGTAATCGGACTCCGAAGAGGGAGGATTCTTGGGGATTTCCTGAGTTTCCAAGGGTGCCACGCAAGGCTTCGCGGGAACAATCAGGGGACTGTCAGTAGAGTCTAGGTTTTCAATACCTTGACTCGACAGAGGGAACGATAGACGGTGGGATTTAATGCCGGGTTCCGTCTCCCCCGTACCCCTAAACACAACATGATGACTAGGGGTCTCGAATTGAGATAGTTCCACCGGAGACTGTAAAGACTCCGCAATGCCGAGGGAAGGGTCATTCATTACTTGTGTCCACGAAAACTGCATCTGAGATGGGTTATCGGCGGGACGGCCCGGTGACTTCACCGATGTAGTTGCGGGCTCTTCCTGGAGGCTATCGGGAACAACTCCCTGACGTATTTCATCGCTAGGTCCCTCTTGTGCTTCCTCCGTAACTTCGTCCGGACCCTTATCGGAGAATCCTTCGCCGTCGTTACTCCTCAGGTACCGATTCTAGACGCGGAATTCATTTGAGGTTCCTTCGTCCATGTGAAGAAGGGTGGCTGCACCCTCGAGGTCCCTTGTTCGGGTAGATGTCCTCCGCCGAATTTCGTCATGTGAAGTCACTGGATGCCCTTCTCGCCGATCCCACTCTCTTTTCACCAGACGTGACACAGCGTTCTTGCAATCTGCCTCTGCAAGTTCCATTTCGCATGCCCCGGTAGGATCTACAGTGCCTGCAAAAGACTTATCGTTTAGTCACATGGGAAATAACGGAGATACCAAGAATGAGGAAGAAAACAGTAAGATGAATGATGGGGTTATCGGATAAATCTTACGTGGAACGAAGCCGGCATACATGAAGTCCAGATCCTCCCTCGCCAAGCAGTTCTCGTCCAGGGTATCCCAGTGTTCGTAGGTACCCTTATCGGCAGCATACCATTGTCGAACGAAATCCTCTGGATGACTCTATGCCGTGTCCACGACAGTGCAAGCATGGACCATTGCGATGAAGCGTAACACAGAATCTCGCCCGCCATGCTTGTTGTTGCGGAGCCGCAAGAACGCCTACGATATCGGGAGGTGCAGTTCGGATGCGTCTCTTCCGAAGAGGAAGGGACTCAGGACTTCGTACATTTGAGACAGCCCATTCCAATTTGTCTCTGGAGCATCCACGTACATTGCAATGCTGGCAGGCCCAGGGATTACGCTAGGGTTGCACATATTTCGACCCCTGAAAAACAACGGAGTCAAGGCAGCCGATAAGGGACGATAAAGGACGAGACGAGAGGATAAGGGATGAGAATACACGATAAGGGACAAGTTTGTGGCGAGAAGGAAAAACTTACACCCGAGAGAGCCCGTTGCAAACGAAGTAACACTTCAACAGCATAGTTGGAGCCGGGGACAGGACACTCTCGATTCTGATCCGGGCTAGACGATGCACGACCTCTGGAGCCTCGTCAATGTTGTGCGTCCATGGCAGTGGGTGCAGCAATGGTCGAAGAAATTCGTTCATCGTGCAATACCCGAAGAGGTTGTTGAAGTTCCATCGAATAGCCTCTCTCTCCACCGCCCTATCGGCATCAAATTTACTAATCTCAACCTCGACTAACTTCTCCCTATACCGCTTTGTGTTCTCCATTTCGGCTGCCAACCTAGCTTCTAACACTAATACCAAACAGGGAAAAAAAAACCGCACTCGATTTGGAGTTGCGGTTCGTTTGACCACAATGTCGGAACAGTCAGCACTGTTCCTTAATCGGGCTGTCCCGGGTTTTTTGGCCATAACACTTTCATGTTTGGGATTTTTTGGACGTGTAATATACCGTTGAAAGCGCCTTAAAAACACGCTTCCAACGATATATTACACGTCTAAAAACTTCCAAAAATGAGGGAGTTATGGCGAAAAAACCCAGGACAGCCCAATATAGGAACAGCGCTGACTGTTCCGACAGCGTGGTCAAACGAACCGTAACTCCAGTTCGAGTGCGGTTTTTTTTTCCCTGTTTTGTACTAGTGTAACTCGATGCACTCCTTCTCGTGCGTCATGTATGCCCACATTCCTCTCATTGCCTCTATCCAGACCTCTTTCATTGTACTGTGATCGGGATTCTTTGCCAGATTGCAAAGGGTTGTCAGCTGTGGAAGCGAAACATCGTTATCGGCGAAGTCGACCCCTTCGAAAATGCAGGCACCGAGAGCTTGGTGGAACCTCCCCTGGTAGCCTCCAGACTCCACCAAGGACAAGACGTACTTCAACAGCTCATCTTCAGAATTTAAACTTGCCATCGTGATACTGTCGAGTAGACCATGCTAGAGGAGTAGAAACAGCGGCGTGATCGGTACCTTCCTTTCGGGGGAGAGCACCATCCGAAGCGGGAAAAGGCGCTCAGCGTTCTCCTGCACCTGCCGTATCATCTCGGCCCTCTCCAAATCTTGCTCCCTGCTACCTTTCGCCGGCAGAATGAGGCGCTTATCGGGATTCGCACCTTCATTACAGCCTGGCCGAAGTATCTTGGTCAATGTCAGCGGCTGTCGAAATTCCTTCTCGGCTCTGGACGGGGGGGATTTGCGCGAGGTTATCAGCGTGCCTTCGTCCGAGTCGGAGGGTCTCTCGGCATAACTCGTCTCTCTCAACCGTTGTTGCACCGGTGGGGATCGATGCCTTCTCGCCCTAGCGGTCTCTTCCACAGACATTCCCGTAAGCATTTTTGCCGTTGTTGGGGGCCCGAATGTTTTTGTCTTCTTCGCGGACTCTTCAAATCTTGCCTTTTTCGTGCCCTCTTCAGCTTGTGCCACCTTCTTTTTCGGGACAGCCTGCTTCGCAAGCTCCGCCTTCTGGAGGACGATGGAGGAATCGCTCTTTCGCGCCGGCGTGAGTGCGGACCTTCGAGTTCTCGGCACCGGAATTCCCAAAGGCATCATCCCCGGACCGAAGACCGCCCTTATCGGCGTAAATAGCCAGAGTCCCTACGTTATCGGCCTCCTGATCTGTGTTGTGATCTCCTCATGATTCTGCCGAGGAAGAAGTATCGTCACTGGACATAACTTTCGGGGGCGGAGGTCTTTTTCGAGAAGGCGCCGCGGTACGCAGAAGCAGAGGGCCCTCCTGTGCCGCCTGTACCACCCTATTGCCGCGCTTAATTGGGTGTCAAGTGATCGGTTCCTCCTCATTATCGGCAGCCTTCCGAGGCCTCCTCTTCGTGGCTATCGGCTCTATGGTGCCGAATACATGAATTGCATCTTCCACCGGCCAGCAATCCCGAATTCGTGCTACAAAGTTTGCCACATCTCTGATGCCCAAATTGGGATACGACGGCATCTTCACGCCCGCCTTCCCCTTCCCTTCGCACAATGCATGGTTGTGGTGGAGGTTGAACATGTGCTTCTGGTGCGTCATGTTGCAATGTATGCATAGTATCTGCTTGGGGCCGGTTTGTCCACTGGGTACGATAGGCCAGTTCGGTCCGTGCAGCTCAAGGATAAGTGCCCTCGCCTCCATCACCTCCCAGCTATCGCGCCAAATGTGGTCATTCTCAATGACGAATAGCTGCTCGATCCTCCCCGTTTCCTTGTTGTAGGTGGGCGGAATCCCTTTCATGTTCTCCACCGGGATCTCATCAAATAGTGCCTTGCAGAAACACCCCGGCCGCTTCGGCATTTTTACGGTTCTGCGAGGGAGGACATTGCCAAACATGAAACCTTATCGCAAGAAACGATTATCGGGAACCCTAAAACCCTGAAACCCTAAACCTGGACGCTTTGCAAAATATCCTACATCTTCACACAGGTTACTTTGCAACGCCCCATGTTTGAAATGGAATGCAAGAAGGACCGTATGCATCACCGAAAAGAAATGGAAAGAAAGAATGACAGAGAACTTACTGAAATGGAATGAAATAAAAAGCAAGAAATGTCGGGAACTTACCGAAAAGTTCCTTCGGTGATTTCAAGGTTTTGAAGCAGCGATCGCTGACGCAGAGCTTGGACTTCCTGGATATGTCGCTAGACGGCAAAAAACACAGTTCGAAGGTGCTCGAAATGGTGCCGCCACACAAAACTTTGCAGTGCCTGGTTTAGGATTTCACGTTGATGGTGATGGTGATGGTGATGATGATTATTGCCTACGCCGCCTAAACCGAGTAGTCTGGACCTACAATTTGAGGGAATGTAGGCGATAAGCTTGGATTGCGTTCCTCTGAATCGCGCATCCGAAGAACCTTGTGACCGTGTTTCTTCAGGTAGTCTGCATGCGGGCCAACCCTAAACGCGGCATCAAGGTCCTCCACCCACTTCTCATGCACGCCACCTTCTTTCTTCCTCCCTTGACGCCTCGAATTCTTCCCTACTCCCCCGTTATCGGCAACAGTTGGAGGCGCCATCTTGCTAAAATCTCCATTCGACCTGTCCTATATGGGGAGTTCTCAATCGAGGAACTCAATTCAGGCGCAGACAATCACTCCCTTTCCAACAGGATTCTACACGGCACAATGATCGTGCCAAAGACGACGCCGTAACAAACGATGTGGATGGCAGTTCGCAGCCGCCGAGAAGGGCGGGTCCCTCCCCTGGAGTACACGTGGCGGGGGGAGAAGGGGCTTTCGGTGATCCGAAGAAGGCGGGGGAGAAGGGGCTTTCAGTGATCCGAAGAAGACGGGGGAGAAGGGGCTTTCGGTGATCCGAAGAAGGCGAGGGGAGAAGGGGCTATCGGCGAGAATGCCGATAAGGGATACGGGCAACGTGAAAAAAATGTGGGCGAGAGTGGACGTTATCGTGGGAAGAAAGGCGAAAAGGCGCTTGGGGAGAAGGGCCGCTCTTCGCGGTGTCAGGGCTAAAACCGGGCCCTGACACCGCGAACCCGGATTGACTGTAGTGACCGGGGTCCAAAACACCTTTTTACCTTGAGATAGACTATCTACTTGCCTAATTCCAACTCCAAACACATAATTACCAAAAAATTGCAATTTTATCATGTTTTGCAATTTTAATTCACTTTCTAAACTAAAAAAATGCAAACTAACCAAAATTAATTCCAAATTTCTATAAAAACTTAGTGGCGCTATTGAGAGCGCTCACATATGACAAAGACCTCAGTTTAACCTCCTAGAGATATTCAAGTTATGTTAGTCACAATGTTGTTAACTTTATAGGGGTATTAAGTATACCATGTTGATTGATATAAATTTTACATTTCTTGCCTAAGATTTCTCATAAACAATGTCAAGCCATTGCACACTATAAAATTACTCTAATAAGTCCACAGGGTTTTGAACATAAATCGATTATACGGGACACATCCATCCAACCAAAAGCTTTTCATTTTTGACTTTATAACGACGACAACATCAAAATGGACATTATTGAAGACAATGTACATGTTTCTTACATCTAGTTACGAGTCTTTCTTTGATATGTAGAGTCTATCTCCAAGAAGGCACATTAATGTAGTATGTGCTATTTAGGTCCTTCTAGCCTATGTAATAGCACTACCCTTAAAAAAACTCTTTATTCACATCAGTCAATATAAGGCAAGTGTTACTTTAACTCCTGAGTCATCCATGGATATTAAGGGCAATTGATGAGAACTTGTCACAACTTCTCCTTCGCGTCACATGCCCAATTTGCTTTGGATTTCAGATGTTGGTCTACAAAATGTGATTCCTGACTTCCATGCCGTCACACACATCAAAACATTTCACGAAACCGGTCTACAGTTCAATGAGAAAAAGTATATTTGTAATTACTATATACTTGTCGCAGTTTTAAAAAGTATACAAATATACTTTTCGCAGTTTTAAAAAGTATACAAATATACTTCTTGTCGGAGACCAGAAGTTCACAATTCTACAAAACTTTCAGTTTACATGCAAAACATGTTCTTTTCAATCATTCCAAATGAGAAATCATGATCCTAGACTTTAATTTGCTTGTAAGAGCAAAAAATGGGCTGATTGTTAAAAATGCTTAAAATGGGGGTTAAATGTTGATTTTTGCTCCAAATTCTTATTGAACCTTTTTTAGCATACAAAAATCTATCTTAAAATATAAAGTGTTTTAAAAAATATTTTGTTTTTCCATAATTTTCTTCAAAACCTAGTTTTTGGTGCCTTGAAAAAATTGATATATTGCGTAGTATTTTTGGTATATTTTTAGTCTTTGAAGTATGCAGTATTCTCATCTCGGGAAAGAGTTCGGCCACTTATTGAGCAACATGTGTTATGACAACACAAAGTCCCAAAATTCAGCACTTTGTTCAAGAGATTTTCAGTTCACCTAACATTTTGTTGGCCACAATTTCTCCACACCAAAAAAATGGACGGTTGGCATTCAACAACAATTTAACAAAGGGCTTCAAAACTAACATAATATGGAGTATATTATTTTTGCCCATTTTGTACCCCCTTAGCATACTTATGCCCTCTATGCCAACTTATGGTCACCCAATTGTCCTTGCTTATCCCATGCAAGACATGTAGGTTAGTCCAACCCCTTTGATCTTGCGCCATACATGTACCTCTCAAGTTCCTTCATCTCAAATCAACTTGCAAGTCCGTCCGTGCCAACTCATGGCCATCCACTTGTCTTTGTTTATCCCATGCAATACATGTTGGTTGATCCCACCTCTTTGACCTTGCGCCAAACATGTACCTCTTAAGTTCCTTTCACCTCTCCTCATTTTCTCCCCATTTACTTTTCCTTCTAAATTTACCTCAATAACTATTTACAATACTGTAATAACTATGAGCAACTCTTAACTCCAACACAAACAACAAAAAATAAGGAGAAAATGACGTCAAAGATGCTTACGTGCTAAATCGGTAGCCCATGGCTATCCACGGTAATTGCAAGTCTCAATCTTGATGATGTCTTTTCTTCAAACTATACTTTCGAAGCCCCTTCTTGACCGTTTGCACCATGGGCTTCGCCAATCCATCTGCTTCGGAATGATCCATCGAAGTAGTGCGGTGATCAATCATCACTTGCTCACACAAAGTTTGAAAATCACCCAAGAAATTCACGTCTTTGGTCTGTAAGAACTTACGCTCGAGCTCTAAAGTGACTCAAAACACGATCAAGGAAATAATAAGCGGCTCCTTCACTGAACTTATCAAGCGAGGCTACAAATTTTATCCACTTCAAAAAATGTTCAATCATCATCAACACATACTTCTTGTGTCGAGATCTCACTAGCAAATGACCTGCAAAGTCCAAGCTCCACCTGTATTTTAAGCTCATAATTGGTAATGGTTGCAATTGTGGCATCGGAGCATTAAAAGATGCTAGCACATTATCACACACCATGCACCAAGCCACCAAAGCTTGAACTTATGATTGTATTTTTCGCCATCAATAGTGAAGATAGAGCAAGTTGTAAGTCCTCCGCACTCTAAAGTGCCCAAGGTCATCATGCATGTCCTTGATAAGTTTCACTCTTTCCAATGGAGACAGCACAACCTTCCGGGTACCATTGCGCCACACTTTCAAAAAGTGAGTCATCTCCCACACGAACCGCTTTGCTCGTTGTAAGACCCGATCTCTCTCCGTAGCAGACCACATCGGCACCATTGTTGTCTTCCTCTCTCGGTCAAATCTGATGATATATATAGTGCAAATCCAACGTACTAAAGACTTTGGCGTCACCAATAGCCTCAAAGTTCTCCTCCGGCATTGGCATGGCATAACGATCTGACTTGGTGAATTTATTAATCTTCATGTAGTCCCCGCACATCTTCTTCTCGGTCCAATTACCGTAGATATATTTCTTGGATGGCATAACCGTTGGCGATGCATACTGACAATCCTGTGGAGCCAACTCCACTAGTCCTGCAGCCACCAGCTCTCTGTACGAGCGCGTATTATCCTCCGTTCAACGTGGTTATATTTGTACAGCTTCCGATATATTGGTGCTTTGTCCGTCAAGTCGATACGTACTTCTTGTCCCTTCAACACTCCACGATCGTCTAGACTAAAGGCAAAACAATCCATGTACTCCTTGAGGTACGAATAGGGCGTGAGGTCCAAGCCATCACCACAATCCTCTTATCATTGTCACTCTATATTTGGTCCCAATTCCACCCCATATCCGCCCCATTTCCATCCATACATTCTTTATCAACTCCAAATTAAAGCTTACTATTGGTCAGAATCCCGAACTTTTGGTCGGCCCCACTGGGGCTATCTAGTGGTATAAATAGGCTAAACATGGTGACCACTTTGAAAATTCATAACTAATTTACATCTCATCAGAAAAATATGAAATCAATTGGGTTGAGATTGTAATTCTATTGACTATCAGTGAAAAATAAATGTATTATTATTTGCGTTCTCCTTATATGCACATTGCTTTATTTGTAGGTCATGGAGGGTTCACCTAAAGTACATTAGAAGGTACCATTGGTGGCCACAATATTCTACATATATAGTGTCCTATGTGAATATGATAAGGTTTAGATATTGAAATAACCTCCAAATGAAAGATGTGAGTTGAAAAATCTAAACTCAAATACATTTTGTATTCTGTAGATTGAAATACGTGCGTATCTGTACGATTCCAGACTGTCGCCTAATGGTAAAACCAAGTGAGAAATTAAGAGTAAAGATATTTTAGACAAACAAACTTAATAGTAAACAAATTTGCATGACTGAGCAGAAGCCCTGTATGAGAAGCGACATGATTAGGGCCATGGAGTTGACTGCATAAACTGGGGGCTAAAAGTGGTTGTGGCAAAGCTGATTATATTAATAGAATCACAATTTGAGAGTCTACTGGAATTCTACTATCAAATCAGCCCAATGAAATTAACTGTCAACTACCCTCACCAACATATCTGATGTAACTTCATACCCTTGGGAGAACTGGTGGTTGTGGGTAGGGTCGTGGGTCCCCTCCAACGGTCAAGGGACCTGCAATTTTCTCGTTCTTTCCTAAAACCGTGACTTTGTCCGCTAAGACTCCTCCCTAATGTGTCCTCCACATGTCGCCCGTTGGAGTTGAGTTGGCACCACCTCCTACGCCCACCTCCAATTATTATAGGAGATCTATATTGAAAAAACGTCTATGGGTATTATATGGTTTCCATATAGGATTTATATGGTTGGATGACCTTGCAATAACAAGGTCAACCAGCTTATCCACTGTTTCTTCAGTTTGACTGCTGGTTTGACCAGATCATTGACTCGCTCTCATATCATAAACCTGAATCCCAGCCTCTTTGTCAAATGAATAAGCCATTTTTTCAGGCCTTCAAAATATTTAATTCTGTCTCTTTTTCTTCTTTTTTAACTTTTAAAAAAAATAAAAAAAATTCGGAACAATTCAAGCCGAAATTCGATTGCAGAATTCTATTTATTTTTCCAAAATGCAAGTGGCTTATTGGTGTCACAGTTTTCACTTTTTGAAGGGAAAGATGAACCTCTGTGATTGTAATTGAAGTGGAATGCATCCAAAATACACTACGAAACATGATTTTGTAAGGGAGATTTTGTAGATGGATCAAATTCCACTGTGAGAGTTTTGGTTTTGTCTCAATTTCTCTCAAAATATGACAAAAACAGTCCTGGTCAGTTTAATTTTTCAGGACAATCACTTTTATGAAAGGTGGAAGTTTTATGGTAAACTAGATTCCAATTGTCCACATTTGTGAAGAGTTTCGTTGACTCAATCATCCTGCATTTGGAACAAAGCACATTAGCAAGTATTCTATTCATGGCATTTCTATCCCATACATAGACCTTTGAGGCTTGATTCAGGAAGGATCCTCGTTTACATCAAAAGCTACTTACTGAGCCCTTGTCAAAATGGGCACATCTTGTGAAGGTGTGATAGAGCCACAAGTTGTGAGGCGCCCGTATTTTGCCCCATCAGAGGGTGGGCCCTCATCTTGATGGCATGGCTTCATTTTTCTGGCACTCTTCTTTTGGGGATCCAGAAGAATTTTTATGCCAATTTTGGGGTAAGTATGTGTCCCAAACCTCCATAATGGTAATTTTAAGACCAATAAGGGATTTTCATTTCGTAGTGCCCCATCTCCAAAAAAAATTATAAAAATTATAAAAAAATAGGGACATGTTTTCTCCCAACCATGCTCCCAAAAAACTCTCTGTGAGGAAATTTACAGTCATCCCAAGTCATGGGATAAGATCTTTTATATGGTACACTGATTTTGATGGCGCGGACAGGATATCCCACGCTCGGACTTCCCCGAGGTGGGCCCCATCTTGGTTGCATGGGGTCATTTTTCTGGCCCTCTTATTTTGGGGGTCCAGAGGCTTTTTTTTGGAATTTTTTGGGATAAATTTGGGGCCTACGGGCTTTGTTTAACCTGCAAGTCACTCCCTTGCTATAAATAGGGCCCCATCCAAAAAAATAGGGGTTGGGTTTGGCTCCACCACCTTGTGGCCCCACGCGGTAAGTCTGAGCATGTGGGATATCCTATCAAATCGGATTTTGATGTTTAGTGTCATGGGTAGTAATGACTTGTAAATGCTATAAGTTTTCACTCTTGATGAATATTTTTACCGACCATGTCCACTATGATCCCCCTCTTTTAGCAGTATAAATTGTTGTGCTCTTAGTAAAAATTTATATCAAAAGTAAAAGCTTACAACATTTACAAGTGATTTACTGCCCATGACACTAAACATCAAAATCAATGTAGTGGTGTATAATGCAAGCAATTATTACCCGTTGGAAAAGGGCCTACGGCATCATTGGCCAAGCCTCCGGTAGAGAAACCTCACCCAAGCTAGGTGCACTAATAATGTTCATTAATGTTATGGCACCAATAGTGTAACTACCCCTATGACCTGACTTTCACTAAATGTCAATTTTTACATTTGGTGTTTAATATCAAAAAAATCAGCTTAACTAAATTGCTCATAACTTTTGCATTACGACGAATTAGAAGATTTACTGTACACCGATGGAATCTTCTTGAAAAAACACATAAGCTAGTCACCTCACTCGATAGAATTGGTGCGAAATTGATAAATATATGCCTCCTCAAACTTTTCAACCAAAACTCAAGAAATCTGCCCAAAAATATTCGCTATAACTTTTTATTTAAGACGAATTTGTAGATGGGTAAGGTGCCATTGGAAGCGTCTTTTCAAATAAGTTTTGATAGGCACCAAAAAATCTCAAATTGGACAAAAATTGCCCCCGAAATCACCAATTGAAAAACCAACCTTCAAAAAATCAGCCCAACATGGAAGGTTTGCTTTTGACATCTGACGAGATTTGGGTGACTTGCAATGAATTGTTACATAACCAGCACTAAATGTCAATATGTAAAAATGTAACAAGGGCAAAAGTTACAGAAATTGACATTTAGTGTTTAACCCCTCAAGGACCACGACCAGTTTCGCTCTAAAACCAGTCCAAAACTGTCACTGCCAAAAAGAGACATGAAAATCACATTTTAAAGTGGATTTTGGATTTTCAACCGTAAGATCTTAAAATGGACTTCATTATGAACATACCGTTAAATTTTGGTTGCAATCCATTGGACGGATAGATAGATTTTAGTGTTTGAAGTCCAAACAATGGTTCATTTTCTTCCCTGCGTTGAGTAGATCAGCAGACTTTGACTTCACTTTGTATCAAATTTTTGCATTGTACAAGGTCTAAATCTTTTACCATTGTCTTAAGCATGATGTTATTTCCCAACACACCGATTTTTACAGGTAAAAAAGGGGTGTAGCATATTCAAAACAAGTGTGCAAAGAGTGGAGGTTCAAAAATTGCCATTTCACGTTTTATTTTTTTGTGAACTACGTCTGTATTCGAATGATAATCCAAACGGTCAATAAGAAGGCTTTCACCACAAATTGTTGTTGAAAAAATAATAAGTGAAAAACATGAAGATCTCTAGGTTTTATGTAGAAAAGATGAATTTTTTTCCCCCCGTTGCCCGAAAATGTGTGAAAATGTTTGACTTGGAATAAAATGCCTTTTTACACTAAAGACAAGATTTTTTTTGAAAATTTCCAAAAAAGGAAATATTCTTTATATGTGTGAAAAATCTCAATGTCAATAGAAACTTTTGTCAAAAATTTTGGAGGTGCCCGAAGTCTCCACTTTTGGCTTTAAGTGGTACTAACTTTCAAACCACAAATCCAAAAATAAAATAAAATTAAAAAAAAAAATAAAAAAAAAATATATATATATATATATATATATATATATATATATATATATATATATATATATATATATATATCTCCACGAAGCTCTTATCAGATACTATCTTGAAAAAAAAATCAATTGAAAAGGATTTTTTTTTTAATTGTAGGTACATGCCCAAAATCCAAAATGACCCTGGGACGTTTGGTCCCTTAGAGGTTAAATTGACATTTAATGTTGTTACACTAGTAGGGTAATTGACATTTAGCGTTTAAGTTCGTAATAGTGTTGCGAACACTAATGAACATTATTAGTGTAGTTGTTCGTCACATGTCCAAGTGAAATTGCACAAAAGTCCATGCTACACAAAAACTTTCAACAAATTTAATATTCTTTTAACAACCACAACAACACTTCAACTGACATGAGTACTGTATAGGTTAGTCAAGAATTATGAGGTTTTGCTAAAGGTATATACTGTGAAATGTAATGGGGATCTATTCTAACTTGTTGGACTTATCCAGAACCTAAGGCAAGGATATCAAGAATTCTGATCTCTTTTGAAATATAGTAAACCCCTAAATGATAAAAGTCCCGAAGTGGGCTTTTGCAAATCTTGGGCACGTTTTCATGGTTACATTTCATGATAACAATTCTCAAACATGCAAATAGACAAGATGTACATGGGAATGCAATTTTTATTCTCATCGGACCTCTAGAAAAAAAGTTATGCCATCTTAAAGAAAAATTTCTCAAGTGTGGGCACTTTCGGCAACTCCAAATCTTTTGCTACAACATTCTATTAAATGTGAGATTTTCAATTCTAGCCAAAAATATCATTTCCATTCATATTTTCAAAAAACATTTCTTGTCTATAGTGAAAATAGAATTTTAACCCAAGTCAAACATTTTCACACATTGTCACACATTGTCAGGCAAGGTACCAAGAAAACTTCCTCTTTTCCACATAAAACTTAGAGATCTTCGTAGTTTAAACTTTTAATGTTTTCTAGCACAAGATATTGTGGAAATCCTCTTTTTGAAATTTGACAATTTGGATTCTCAATCTTAAACATTTTAAGTTCACATAAAAAAAAAACCGTGAACTTAACACATTTTGAGCCTCCACTTTTTGCACAATTTTTTTTGAATATGCTACACCCCATCTCTACCTATAAAAATTGGTGTACAAGGAACTAATATCATGCTTGACATGGTGGTAATGAATTTAGACCTTGTGAAGTGCAAAAACTTGACACCAAGTGAAGTCAAAGTTTGTTGATCCAGTCAACACAGGGAAGAAAATGAATCGTTTCCTTTACTTCAAACACTATAATCTTTCAATCCATGTGGTCAAAGTTTATGAAACTTTGTGAGTATTAGAGTATTTTACTTAATTAATCTTAAATGAGATCCTATGATCAAAACTTAAAATGGAAGTCTCAATTTCCTTCCTTACTCATTCCCCTAGAATAAATAGGTTTGAAGTGTTTTTGGTGAAAAATTGTCAAATAAATTTAGGGGTTTAATTATCAAAATCAATCTTCATTAGCTCAACTTTCTATAGAAGTTAGCCGCATGCTAATATTAGCCGCATGTCTTCTCATCTTTGATGATGCGGCTAAGATTCTTGGTGCAAATTCAAATTCTTTTGTCTTTGTCATAGTGTGCTCAAACTAAATTCAACTTGAGTTCAAGGCTGCCAAGCTTTGCCATACTTAAGGATAGACCACCAAGCTCCTCCATGTCTATTATATATTGAGATGAAAAACATTATCATAAAAATAAATAGAGAACGTAGTTATTATTATTTTATAATTTGTTTTTATTTTTGGACACAAGCAGAGTCAAACGTAAATTTTTGAAACTCTTGAGGAATTTATAAATAAGCCTATTGACCCTCTCCATTTCTATTAGACATTGAATAAATATCTGGTACAAGATTAGCTGGACCAGCAACATGCATGTTTCTTTAGCCTCCCACATTGCTCCACATTTGGGCATTTTTTTCAAAGTAGCAATATGGACCCCTAGAGGACAATTTGTTCTTAGGGGACATTTTCATTTCAGGCAAGTAACAAGTTCTTACAATGTAATTTTGATCACAAAAATTTTGAGATTTTTTGTGAAGATGCAATTCACTTGTAGCTTCATGGAAATATGATTCTCTTGCACATCGGACCTCTTGTAAAAAAAATTATGCTATTATTAATGCAATTTACCTGACTCAAAGCAGATTTAAAAAAAATTGCTACATTCTGAGACTATGAATTTCGGTTTTTATACAAATAAATAATATTCTTTTCTTTTTGATTGTCAAAAGATAATCAATTCTTCAGTGGAAAATTCACATTTTAGTGCAAGTCAAAATATTTCACACATTGTTGGGCAAGGTTCCAAAATAATTTATTCTCTTTTGATGTACAAAAATTATAAATTTTATTGTTTCTAATTTAAAAAAAATCCTACTATAAAATGTTCTACAATTTTTTTTACCACTTGGATTCTCATTCTATGACAAGTTGACTCTATAATATTTTAGTTTGTGCTATCAAGTTCATTGTAGTACTTTCTTTTTAAAAATGTAAGATATACGGATTTTTAATCTCAATGAAAGCAATCCTCAAAGGTCAATGAGCTCACAAGGCATGGACATGTCTACAAGTGTAATAGATCATGCCAAAAAATATCTATACATTGGGTACTTTTCATTGCGACCCCCTTTTAGGAAAATTAGTGTAGCTTGCCAATGCTTGCATTGATTTTAGTGGTGCTAGTATTGGTAAATGCTCATCTTGCTTTGCCTTGAAATTTTCTTCAATTTTTCCTCGGAGGTGGCCTTGAGCGCTTGCTACAAAGGGTACCGTGCTCCAACGACCCAAAAATGGATGTTAGGCCTTAAGGAATTAGTGAAATTAAAGATTTGATGATTCCACCGTTATGAGCCAATTGTTTGGAATTGTGAAATTTTGATAAGTTTGCTGCTTCACTAGAGTTTTTTTGAAAGTGAAAGGATGACCCCACACATCACCCCTCCTTTTTGATCTTATGTTAGTAACCCAAACCACATGAAGGGGATGATTTGGCTAAGAAAGGCATGGGGAACAACATTGTTCACCTTATATAGTGTGGGTGTATTAGTAATGTGAGTGAAAAATGATGTGGACCAAATTAGTTTTGGTTTTGGAACATAATTGATGTTGATACCCTCTCTGCTACTCCGGCCTAGTTTGAGGTCCATGATCACTCACAAATCGTACTGGTTGCTTACATCTTGCTCCATCTCCCTCCTTTCGAACCTATAGAGATAGAAGTTTATATATTATGTCATTTGGTATTGAATATTGCCTCCCAGAGCAAACCCATGCTTGACATATCCACATTAATTTTGTGTCAAAGTATTAAAAGGACCCACACAATGTCCACAACACATGACTTGATGTCGATTGAATATTGAAGTGGACCACTATATTTGCGTTTATAGGAATTGGTGTGGGATTTTCAAAATAGCCTCGTCCACAATATACAAAGTGAATGGTTCACCAATCAACTCTTTGAGAACTTGGGGCACATTGGCCCAAGAGCATTGATTACTATGCATTTCATTGGTGCAATAAATAGATAGCATGAAGTTCTTCATGCTATCTTTCTTTCTATATTTCACCCTTCAACGTCAAGAGGAGCCCTTGACAACCACAATATTCTACATGTAAGGTGTCGTATTAAAAGATGAAATGGCCTCCACATGAAAGATGTTAGTTGAAGAATCTTCAATCCAAAGGTGTAAGTCTTGCTAAACTTTAATGCATTATTTGTATTCTACATAGTAAAATACAAGCCTATACATATGGTTCCCAATTGACATTTAAGGATTTAGAGCATCTCCACCCCTTCGACGCCATATTGGTGGAAAGGGGGTAGAAAGCATCGTGCCATCACGGCCATGCGGTCGGGGTGCCGACCTAGGTTGTCACATACGTCCGAAATCCAAGCTCCAGGCCGTCCGAGACGTCCCGTCTGTCTGGATGCGTTCGTCCCGAAGTCCGAACGCGCGTAAATTGGTGGTCACCCAATTTACCCGTGGTCGACGCCCGGTCGTCGAGCGACCGAGGCGGCGTCCAGCCGGTTGCCGGGTGACCATGCACTAACTGGGTTGCGACTGTGGCGACCGATAGTAGAAGAGGTAAAAAAAGTTAAGTTTTTTTCCTCTAAGTTACGTACGTCCCGTAGAGCTCCCGAACGGACGTCCCATCCCGTCCGTCTGAACAACCAAGGTGCCGGTTGTGGGCTAGAGAGGGCGCCCGTGAGTTTGCTACCGTCAGATTTGGGGCAATTTTAAAAAAAAAAATTAAATTAAAAAATAATCATTAAAAATCATTTCTTTTCAATATATTTAAAACATTAATTGCTGCAACCACTCCCACGCTACCACATGGCAACACATGAGTGGTAGCTACGCATGTTGAAAAATATCGTCTACTTGCCAAATTGTTAGACTAGGCGTGACTCCACCAACCCAGAGCTTCCACCTTGGCCAAGATGACGGGCCCCAATCCAACGGTGGGCCGGCTCCACCCATTCAACCTTCCATACTGGGCATTTTTGCTGGGGCCAGTGCCCTGGTGGAGATGCTCCACCCTGCCTTTCTCTTTTCTTTCCTCTTGGGGAAGGACTTTCGTGAAAACTCCAGTCCTGTTGCTTTAGTTGATTCCAGTGCGACACACTTCGTGCGCCCTTGAAAATGGAGGACGCCTACAGAAACGTACACTAATACACAAAGAAAGATTTAGCAAGCCCGGATATTGCTGCTTGTATATTCTCAGTCTCCTGGCAACGACTTTCACGTCCACGTCCATCAAATCTTCACGCGAACCCGGGCACTTTTTTTTTTTGTTTTTTTTGTTTTTTTTTTTTGGCACAAAGACAAACCCGGGCACTTTTCCAAATCTCCTTTTTTTCCATTCATCAGTAAGTCTACCATGTCCATACCCTGCAGAAAACCCCAAAGTACCCGTGCATCGCATCAGTATCACCCGAATACAGCTGGTATACCATCGAGAAATCAATTGATATGTGGATCCATGCAACTGAAGTCTGAACGTATCTGACACGACGTAGGCAGTCAACAACAACCAAGTGCACCCAGAAGTCTTCCTCGTCTTCTGAACGGCGAATCTGGTGCTGCGCCCACTCACACGTAGCCACCTCGGTCTGTGTCATCAAGATCGGGCCGACTGAGGCATGAATCGACCGATTATCATGCACATCCTACTGTGCCAGTTCAATATCTTTATAATCAAGTTTGAAAACGCGTACTCCCACGATCTCGCGTTTGACAAACGGGTACGCACTCCGTTTGTCTGCATCTGAACATGGAATCCGTGCAAAATGAAACTGTTACAACTGCTATTCCATGCAGCAGCCGGTGTCGGTTACAGTCCCTTATGTAGTGGCAGGGTCATGACTGGCAGGTTCATTACAAGTTCCGTGAGGTTGGATCACCCTCATTTCATTATAAGTTCCGTGAGCTTGACTCTGAGGAGCTGGCCGGCGCCGAGCGAGCGAGATGGAGGTGGAAGGAGAGGTGGCCAGTTTGGACGGACTGTCAAGCAAGGATCAGGTCTCGTGGGCGCAGTGTTGGCTGGAGTCTTCCTACTTTGAGGGCTGCTTCGACTCGCCGAAGGGTTGCTTCTCGCCCAAATTAATTGAGGAGTTGCAGGCAGGGGCGATTCCCGACTTGTGTCCGTCGCCCCAGTTGTCTGATCAGTTGAAGCTCCTGCAAAGCTGGAGCTCCAGGACTTCACCGAAGCATGAGGAGGTCGTGTCGACGTCGGTAAATTGTAACTCCCGGAGTGAGGCGTCCCGCACCTTGAACGGCAGCGACTTGACGATGGAGTATAGTAGGAGCTTGAGGGAGTCTCGTAAGCGGAAGACTTCGACGTCTTTACATGAGAACGATGATTCACTGGCTGAATTAGAGGAAGATTCAATGTAAGTCATATGTGCCCCAGTTTGACGATGCTTCTTGCTTGACTACAACTAGACACGACTGAAAGTGGGTGCAATGGAGGAAACTAGTCAAGTTTCTGACGTAGTACTACCAGTTCATCAAGGTGATCTCTTCTTCTTACTGTAACCAGTTCGTCAGTATTCTTCAATATTAACTGGATACTGTGCTTTTTGGAACTTGACAGGCCAAAGATGAAGGACAAGAAGCAGAAGAGGAAAAAGGGGCCACGATTCGCTATCAAAACGAGATCGGACGTTGACATCATCGAAGATGGGTATAAATGGCGCAAGTATGGGCAGAAGCCTGTGAAGAGCAGTCCTCATCCAAGGTACTGTGTTGCTACATCCTCAATTGAGTGCTAGGTTTAGCGTAAAGGATATTAAACTCGAATCAATTGAGCTCAATATTAATTATTAACAAAACTGTTCAAATTTAAAGCTCGGTGATGAAATACTTTAGAGTCAAGTATTCACTACTTTGTTGGCAAATCAAGAATTAACATTCTCTTAGTCATGGAAATTATGAACACGTCTCCATGTCGCGTAGCTGACAAGAAGAGACTAGTCAATTGAAAAATGGGAAGTGAGGTCCAGAAGCTTGTTGAGGCCAAAATCTAACTTTTCTACAACAATTTTGCAGAAACTACTACCGATGCACGACTGCTAATTGTCCTGTTCGAAAGAGAGTGGAACGATGCACGGAGGACAACGGCCTCGTCATCACCAGCTACGACGGCACCCACTCTCACCCCCGAGTCATCCCAGAAAAGAATACCAATTCTTCAGGAGCGAACACCCACCATGATTTGAAGTCCCTACTGGATCCTCTGTTCCAACCGGCTCAGTTTCCACCGGGCCCAAACCTAAGCCACTTGTGGGGAAGCCCCCTGAACTTCCCAGGGTGGCCAGTACACCAGCCAGCTCCATCTCACGACAAAATGAACCTGATCATGGCGTACCAGCTCGTGAAGTTGCAGTGGGAGTTGCAAGCCAGGACGCAGCAGTTCATAGACTTCAGCTCCCAAACTGCTGAGATGATGAACGATGTTGAGCCTGTGCAACAGTTCCCGAGGAAAGCCGACTCATTCATGGGCAGCAGCCTTCTCCGCAAGCGCGCCAGTGCGTTTCGGCACGGCGGCCCCTTTCCTTTGGATCTGCAAAGTATTGCCAAGATGCAACGTCAACAAATGGCTGGACTTACCGATCATAGTGTAGACCATGCACCGACTTGATTTCTATGAATATTCTTCACCTGTAGCTCGATTGTACAAAGTTTTGTTAGAAATCCATGATTCCTGCATCGTGAATTGGTTGTTTCGATGTGTGCTTGCAGTGGTGCACATCCGCCTGATCTCTTATGGTAGAGCAGGAAGCGATGCCTTTTTTTAGCCCGTGAATTACAGGTTGAGTACATACTCATGTGCACTGGGCATGCTTTCTGAGAGATTTTCAGAGCCGATGTAATATTTGTGTATGTCAAAAGCTTTAGGATGAAGAGATTTTGATTTAATTTTGGTTCAGGTCTCCATTCTCCTTTTGAAGGCCATATTCATTAAATTGAGACATTTCAACTTGACAGAAGTAGGGATGGAAGTCTCAAACTTTGTGAAATGTCTCAATTTAACGAATATGGCCATTTTGAGATGTGTCATGTCTTCATGTGATCATGGGGCTCGTTGAGTTGAACATGGGACCATCACAATGGGAATTGTTTATTCTACATTGTTTTTCTTCATCTTTGTATGGTTGAAACCGGTCCATCAAGAAGTCTGCTTTCAACCCACCTTTCAAACTTATCTGGAAATTTTTCAACAATTAGGTTTGGATTAATTTGGTCTAATGACATTCAACCCCTAAAGGACCAAGGTTATGTTTCACCAAAACCACCCCAAAATTGCCTCTTTATGATGAGATGTAGCAAGACTAATTGAAATGAATTTATATTTTTTTAAGTGTAAAATCTTAAAGTTTACTACAAAGAGGCACTCTAATTTTTTTGTAAATATTGACCGCATGGATTGTAAGATGCATGCATTTGAAGAGTGCAATATAGTTTTTCTCTTCCTTGCACGGATAGGGTCAACGTACTTTGACTTAAGATAATGGCATATTTTAAACCTATTCATTGCATAAAATTTATGAATCTATGTTCTACCTTGTGTTAGGTCATTTCACACCAAACATCACAAGCAATGAAGGTATTTAGGATAAGAGAAATGGACTTGCAATGATTAGGGGTAAAGAAAATAGCTAGTTACTTAGTAAAGGAATTTTACTTTTTAACCCCTAAAGGACCAAAGTCCCTTAGAGGACATTTTGAGTTTGGGTAAGGTACCACGTTCTCAATTCTAGGCATTATTTTCTGAGATTTTTGATTGAATGGACAACTTTTGATTAGCTTTGCGTAGACACAAATTTCATAGAATTCCGACTCACGGTTCAAAAGCTACAATTTATTTTCACTTACATATACAAATAGTGCAGCAGTTTAGTGTGACATATCACAAACACTGTCACTAAACTTTAATAACTTCTAAATTCAATAGAAATTCGAGTTTTTGTCCATTTGAAATAAAGAAAATGTCCTCTTGGAAAGGAAATTGAGATCATTGCATCTACCATGCAGATTTGTGAATTTCAAAATTTTGAGAAGGATATGATATATGCAAAATATAAAGTGTATTATTGATTCTCAGCACAAAGTTGCATTGCAGGATGTTTTAGGACATCTTCTACACCTCTTCTACTTCTAAAATTTGGTGCACATGTGCCTAACATGATCCTTTTCAAGTAAACATAATAAATTCATAGCCCGTAGTGCAAAAAGTTGCCATAGAAGGTGGTCGAAGTTTGTTGAAGGTGTTTAGTATGACCTCAAAAAGAGATTATGTCTCATTTCAAAGGCCGATATCTTTCCATCCGTGTGGTCAAACTTACCAAAATTTTCACCACACACTCTCATACAAATCTAGTAGAAGATCCTATGGTTGAATTTTTAGAATTTTTTTTTTGTATCATTTCGTGTTGAATGTGCTGAAAATGGCAGTTTTGGAGTGATTTTGAGGGGAAAATGTCTTGGTCCTGTAGGGGTTAGAAGACAGATAATTGTTAGATTTAAAATCCAAATAGTGGATAAGATTATAATGTCTTCTTCTATTATTGGGAAGTATAGTTTCATAAAAGAAAAAAAAACTTAATTTCTATGTGCTTTTAAGTAAAATCATTGAAGGTTCCCAAGAAGTTTTCTACATTGTTGTCCCCCTCAAAGAAGTGCACTATGCATCTCTACAATAGTACGATTCAACTCCTTAGTGTTGTGCCTAGCTACCCCAAACTTGAACTTTTGATGTTTGGAGAATAAAAATGCCGACAAAGATAACCCACATTCTTATTCTCATTAGAATCACCAAAAGTTACTCTTTAAAATTAGTTTTTTTAAGATTGTTATTCGATCACTCTAATGGTTATTAGGTAAAAGAAATCACTATAGTTTTTCCCCCTGTAAGTTATTAGATATTGAAAAAACTTATGGTTTTCCAAAAAGAATCCATTAAATGTATAGAGAAGAATTTCATGGTCTATAATTTCAAGATAAATTACTTTTAATTGACCATGAAAGTAATGAAGAGATTTTCACGAGAGACTTCACCTAATTTTGTATTAATTCAAGACTGTTCAATGATTTTAATTATGTACATTAAAATAAAGAAGTTTCTTATATAATATTATCATATAACAATTTAGCATCAGCAGTGGATTGGCCTTCCATCTAGGAATCAAATAGAAGACTGATTCTTTTAAAAAAAACACTCATATGCTCTTCAACCAAGTGCTAACATTTTCCTTAGTGGGCACAACTTATTTTTTCAAATCATACAAAATAATTTCACTTAAATTCTTATGTAGTTTCCTTGGACATTGCACCAAAGGTATCAAAGTTGATCACTAAGACTGTGTCCTTAGTGGATTTTTCCCATATGCTGACTTTTCCCTAAAAAATTCAACAATAATCTTCAATAACCTTCTCCAAAAATACACCTTGAAAATTGTCTTCAATTCTCTTCTTCGGCAACAAAAAGAAATGTATCTGCAAAAGTGCATGAGATAACAATCATTAATTTCAAACCTTATTATTTAGTGTATTTTGATTCAATTTTTAAAATATTATTTTTAGATAATAACATAAAGATTAAGGATTACATACCTCAAAAATCTTTGCATAATTCCAAATTTATCATTTTGGTATTTTTTTTGTTTTATTAGCCTATGAAGATTTCTTTACCTTTTTCTTATTTAATCGTTAATATAATCATCCATATGTCAATAGATAAGGTCATCACACTTGTAGCCATCATAACAAAGCCAACGACAAAAAATTATCTATAAAAAATAATTAATTTTTAAAATCTAATTCTATAAAAAATCAAACCATTTTTTACTTAAATGTTAAAAAATTCATTAGAAAGTTTATTTAGAGGCTCCATCCCTATAAACTCAAGAGTCCCCTCAAGGGACTATTGTAGGTTTGGTCAGTTTCCTATGGTGTCAATTTATGACATTCTTCGGTGAAATTTTAGAGTAGATGGATAGTATTAAAAGTTTTGTGTAAGTCCAATTTTTTCCTAAATCCGACATTCGATGAAAAAGTAATAGGGTTTTGAATTTCAAATGGAGAGAGTGGGCACGTCGAGGAACTCCAAAAACTTTTTAAATAATACTATCAAATGTGAGATTTTCAATATTAGCTATTAATATAATTTCCTTTTATATTGTCAAACAAAAATCCTTGCCTTTAGTAAAAAATAGCATAATAACCCAAGTTAAACATTCATGTATTCTACTTATGTGGTGTCGTATTTGAACATGACAAGATTCAAATATTGAAATAATCTCCAAATGAAAGATGTTAGTTAAAGAATCTCCAATCCAAAGGTGTAGATCTTGCTTAATCATATTGCATTTTTTGTATTTTGATTGTATAGAAACGTGAAAGTATATATAGTCCCCATTAGCCCTTTAACCCTCAAACATAAGAATGACCCGTTGGTGGCCAAGTATCCTACAAGTATGGTGTCCTATTTGAACATGATAAGGTTTAGATAATGAAATGACCTCCAATTGAAAGATGTTACTTGAAGAATATTCAATCTAGAGGTGTATCACTTGCTTATCTTAAATATATTTTTTAATATTTGGAAAATAAAATATGTGACTACATATATGGTCCTCCACAAACCTTTTAATCCCTAAAGGACAGAGGAGCTAACAATGGATTTGTAGATGACATTTCAAGGATGATAATTAATGTAAATGATATTGTTTCATCCAATTCTTTTATGGAGAGTTCATTGAATATGTAAGTAAGAGATGATGATGAAACTTGTCTCGTTGAGGTAGTCATGTTTTTATCTACAAAAGCAAATCTTTTGTGTCATGGATCCCAGTGTCGTGTATTTTAGAAACTTCTAGCTTTTGCTCAAAATCTGAATTTGAGTCATTTAGTTCATACTTTTTAAATTTGAATCCAACCAATGAAGCAAAACCTATGAAGTCTAGTTTCCACTCCACTTCATTATTTTAAAAAATACATAAAAATAAATAACTTATTGTGATTTGAACTTAGGGCCTGCAACCATGGTTAACTAATTTACTAATTTTAGATAAACATGGAAGTTAACGGATATTTAACAAAATGTAGACAAAACGAACAATTGTGGACCAAATTAGATACTTGTGACGACCCTAAACACCTACTAGATTGTCCTAAAATATACAATATTTATTTGTATGGGTGAAGGATATTTAGAATCTACAGAGGATTGTTAAAATGTCGCGTGACTTCTCTTCTCGGGGGGCAGCCGACCATGAGGGTGCGTTGACGACCTTTACTCTTCGTCTTCTCTAATAACCGGAATAGTGCTATGTACCGCAGAGATATAGTAGAAGGAATTCAAATGCAAGTGTCGGCGGGCAGCCGAGACGTACTGTTCGAGGATAGGGTGAAACAAACCGTGATGGAGGATGGCGTCATGCACAAAGTCCGTGATCATGAGTGTAAAATTCTTTTGAAAACAGGGTTGTCATCCTGCGACTATTGGAGACATGCATTGGATAGGGGATAACGGTTTGTAAGCACAAAGAGGCTAGATATGGTTAGAAATGAGCTTCATTCAAAACAATGAAGCCAGCGGTTGACAGCACTTTGACAAACAAAAACGATTGCATATATGAGAAATAGTCAAAACGTTTGCATATGTTGTGTCAAGTATATAGCCGCAGTCGGCGGGGAGCCGACAAGAACGCTCTCTTCTATCCTGAAAGAGACCTCGCCATCAAATAACTAAGAAGAGTGCCTACAGTGCGATCTGCCAACACTTGAGTCCTATGATTAGGATTAAGCAGCAATCCATCGGCTGGCAGCCGATGAAATAAGAATCAGTCCTCATCTCCACAATTGACTGAGATGCCACCAGCCTCCAGAGTTGCAATTGCAGCGCTCGCTGCCTCAGGCGGAATACGGTGAGAACTAGGAGGGCCTTTCTAAATGTGCGACGGATAGCGGTGCGAGTAAAGAACAAATTTGTAGTTTTGTACCTCTAAAAGACAAGGTTCCCTTTTCCATCTCCTGGTCCAGCATTCCCTCGGGACAATCTTCTTTGATTCCTTCTTCCCTGACATGGGCATCCACCATTTGACTTTGAAATCCCCGTAGGAATCTCCGGGAGTCAGATTAACGCATTCAAGAACTCGGCCCATCCACACGGGAAGGTAATGACCGTTGCAAGGACGGCAGAGGACGAAATCACCAAGTAAAACATCTTGAAATGGATTGAACGACAACTTTGGACGGCTCAATTCAGGGCCACAGAAAGGATATGCGTTGGGGTCATCCTCAGGGGTAATGTCTGGAATTCCAATGACGTCATCGGGCGACGCAGAGCCGCGAGCATGATCGCGAATCTAGTTTGAACTAGTCCAGAACCCTTCCTGGAGAGACTCCCGATTTGGTGGTAGGGGACCAGAAATAAGTTGATGGATACGCTCCCAATACAAAATGTAGGGGGCCATATCCGTTGCATATCTCTTGTCCCGGGACATGCCGGTCTTCCAGAACTAAATATATTTGGCAATTTCGTTCTTGATGAAGGATTGCTTCTCGCTGACTTCAGTGGCCCAAGCAACCTCCTTCTCAAGGTTTCTTTTGTTTTGGTTAACTCGGACGTCTCCCTAGAGGGGCTTAAATGGGACTGGCTTTGGATCTCCAATAGGTTGGCGTGGATTTCCGTGCTCATCCGCGGTCCACATCTTGACAGGCTTACCTGAAGGAGTCCAAGTAAAGTCAGTCGCTTGCGTTGAATGAGAACATGAGCTTATAACAAAAATGTTTAGATCCATTGGCGGGCCGCCGACGGAGAAGGTAGACGAAGAAGGTGGAGATAGCGGAAGGGAGATAGGAATAGGAGTATTTCCAAATTGAATGGCATACCTGGAGGAAGCCATGATGAATCAGTCGCACACTTCTTATATCTCATGACCGGCCATCTAGCGTCATCTCCTTCTTCCTCCACGTAAAACTTGAACATGTGCATCTTTCCAAGTCCCACAATCTTGTTACTGCTATCATGATGATATCCAACAATATAACTCTTAAAATCCGCAACCTCTTGGACAAGTTTTGGAATGAACGCGACAGTCTTCTACGAGTCCATGAAGGCTTTGATAAGGTCAGCCAAACAGTAAGTATTCTTTCGTTTGATGAGTTTTGAAAGGGAACTAAAATGTGCGTCAATATCCTCATGAGTGTGGCCAACAATCAAGAATCCCACAGTGACCTCCTTGAAATTTTTTCTAGCTGTAAGAAGCGAGCAAAACGCCATGAGGAACCGATTCTTGTTATCCTTGGCGGAATTATCAAGCTGGAGAAACAACTTCTGAGGAAGCGGGACTTGCCGTCTACCGGGAGGAGCATTGGGGAACGGATCTCCTTTAGATTCTCAAATCGAGGACATACATCTGGACTTCCCATGAAGTAGAGCATCAAAGAAAGGATTCAAGGGTGGACAGGTGAATAGCTCCTTGGACTCTCGCACAGGGCACCTCTCTAATGCTCTTAGAACACGGCAAAGTGAAGAGATGGTGTAATTCGAGTCCCCCGGCCATAACGACGTCGAGTAATGAGCGTAGGCACCGACGCCGTGTTCATGTGTAAGCATGCTGGAACATGAAATCGGAATCTGACCGAGCCTGGCGGTGGCCGTGGTAATCCTCTGCATTCTAGGAATGGCCGTCTTAGAGGTATCTATCTTGTCATGAATTATGCAAAGGAACTCAGACGGGTACTGAATAGAATGAGCCGACCAGTCGGAATATACATTTCTGCATGCCCTTTGGTAGTTTAGGTGCTTGTTCCTGTCATCCGTGAGTCCTTGCCACTCGTCTGACCCACGAGGATATTTTGCGATAAACTGGACCAGGAAGTGGCACTCCGTGCACCTGGAGAAGTTGTTGCCCACAGACTTTACTTCTACATTCCCGAATAACATCTTCTTCATGATACTCACCGCAGATTGCGAAATCGGCTTGGCATTGCATTCGACGTTAACCTAGATGAGACAATTTCAATGATTATTGAGTAATACAGAAAGATGATGGTGTCATTCATAAGCCCAGTAGACAATGAATGAGTTCCGTCGGCGGGCCGCCGACGAAGCTCACTGAAGGCCTATACAAGACAGACAACGCTAAATACAACAAAAGGCAAAAGTGAAGACAATACTTACAAAGTTGGCCATGTCACGTAAGTGATTCCAATTCATAGCCGCGGGAATGACCTTCAACGCGGCGACCTTCTTATTTCCGATGACACGGAACTCATTAGGCATCTGGTCCGCACTATCGTTGATAATGTTGGATATGGTACCACGAGCCTGAACGGTGTGAGGCCTGGGCCGCATTATGCCTGCGTTACCGTGGCTGCCATTCACGCGATTGATCTTTGAATCATATCTGTAGTTGTAGTATGCGGACTTCGACACGTTGTGAATGTTGTACCAAGCGACTTCACAAATATTGACACCCATGAGGGTGATGTATGATTTTCGGAATCCAGGAATTTGGTGAAGCTGGTCCGCAACAGCATAGGCTGTTTCACGTCGTTGTTTGAAGCTTGACGCGTAGTACTTCCTTTGAATCTTTCGGCTGTCTTCCCAACGACATAATTGGCAGCATTGTTTCTTACAACACCTTTTCGCGCTAAGAAGGCGACACTCATTTGGGTCCTAAAGGCGCTGGAACTTGGAGACTGACACATCGACCTTCGGCAAAAGCTTCCGACGAACACCCCTGTAAGGATCCTTAGGCACACCCTCAAGCCCGTCATCCTCGCAAGCAGCTTGACTATGCATTGAGCAGAATGTAAGGCACTCAAAAAGAAGCCGACCACCTTCAAGGCGCGTGTGAGTTAAGCGCCAACGCATCGTTGTCATCTGAAGATCCTTGTCCTCAGAGACAAAGAGGACCACAACATCAGTGTCTCCTAAAATCTTTGAATCGCATGCTTCATGGGGCAAGTACACTTGGATCATAGCACGCCCAATAGAAGCGAAGTTGTCATCTAGGAGTTGGCAATACTTGTTCCACCATAGTGGCCGGTCTGGAAACAACTTTGGATCACATAAACCATGGAGGGTGGCGGATGGATTCTCAGAAGAGTGATAATTATGTTGTCGGCGGCCAACCGATGAGATATCTTTGGCACTTCCAGCGACCATTTCGATGTCCGACTCGGATCCCTCCATATAACAATTGGCCCCATGATTATTATTATCCTCATATACCCTATCGGAACGATTGTCGTCGTTCGATGCTTCAATGTCAGTATCACTCAATGAAGCGTCAACTCCCAAAACATCATCGGAGCCGACATGAAGTGACAAGGGACGAACCCGATAGCCACTCCATAGGACTAGGTAGCCCACAGAATCGCAGAGAGCGCCGATGGAGGGAACCTCGCAATGTGCGGGATGACCGACGTATTTGGGATTAACAGATTGAACTCGGATAAGCAGAAAGAAGCTGTGAGGAATGAGGAATCCCTCCCACGTACCTTTCGGTGAACATTCGTCGATAACTCCAAATCCTGCACAACGTCTCTGATCGCTACTGACATTAAGTAGGACCACCTCCATGCCGTCGCGAAGGTCCAGAAACTCTTGGATGGGCTTGAGGTCTTCAATGCAGGCTCCTCTGTAAGTTCATCAATGTCAGCATAAGGCCTCAGAGCAGCGGCCTCCCAGTTGATTGACCGACCTTTGCAGTCCCGCAACATGGAAACGCCATCCATTGGAAATGGAATAGGCATCTCTAGTGCATTGGACACTTCAATAACCTTCACACGTATAATCCATGGGTCCCTGAGAACGACTCTCTCGACAATCGCCCCACCAGCAAAGTAGAGGCCGGAATGAGTGAGAGCAACAACAACACCTCTCCGAGGACTCCATCGTCCAGACTTCCCGTTCCTTATGAACGACAGCATGGGTTCAAGATCCATCCTGTTGCACTGATATGAAATCACTTGAGACAAAGGATAAGTGAAATTTGGCAGCAACAATGATTTCGTCGTCCGCCCGCCGACAAGGGTGGCTCTAAAATCTTGAAGTTGATGACCCTGACCAACAACCACACTAATTCCTATATTAGCTTTAGAGTTGCTCGGCAATGGGTCTTATAAACATTGCCGTCGGCTGCCCGCCGACGGTTGAATGTTACACGTAAAGTCTACCATGTGAAGGATTTGACAGGCATCCGCCGAGTGGATATTATCATCCGCCGACGGACTTTGGAACAAAAAACAAAATTGGTGGGCACATAGTCAGTAGTACATGATTTCTAATGAATAATCTAATTTAATTTAGTGCCGGATACATGATAGTGAATAACCAAGCATATTCAGGTGAAGGAGTGATATAAAAAAGGGACCCAGACTGGACCAATGATAACGGACTTGTGCATGACCAGATATATGGACTCGTGACAAAAGGAGTCTAAAAGAATGATTACCAGTTCCGAGCGTGAGAAGGCAGAGCATTGAATAGGAGGCGTGCGAGTCCAGAAATGACGAGGGAGTTCCAAGGGTTGAGTTCATATCCTGACCATCAGGCGAACTTTATCGCGCGCAAATTTCAAATTTGAAATTAGCTGCCAAAATCGATCTACGACACCCGTTTAAGGACTGTCGTGAGCGCGCCAAATTTTGCAGATTCAAAATGGAACGAGGTGACAAGATGAAATCAAATCAGTCGAAGTGACATCATAGGTGTAAGACCCTATACTCTAGGCCAAATAATAGCCGAGGCGACATTTATGATGTCACTTCAATTTGAGGTATTGTGGCCCCAAAATCCTAGATTCTATGTTAATATCCGAGACGACACTTCAAGATGGCATGTCACTTGGGAATTAATACCTGGATCAGGCTTAGCACCCGAGCATCAAGTCTCGGCCGTCCGTCATCCTTCTTATGAAGATCGAACGGCTGCGACGATCTACCAGATCCGAGTACAAAACCCTGTCGTCTTCCTATTTGTGGTCATTTCTAATCCTGCTCTTCTTGATTTCGCGTTCTCGCTTAGTTAAGCGCACTTACGGCTTTAAGCTTAGAGTTTGGGACCATCCGCCGATCATCACCAGTCGACGGACGTCGGAGGCTAACAGAGGCGCTTCAGCGCAAGCCATTAGCCGAGGAGTAATTCCCACTCGCCAATGAAATGGCGACAACTCAGAGGTATATACATCATCACCGTCGGCGGCCAGCCGACGGATTTTGAGTTCCATATTAGAGATGCCCTTGTAGTTTATGTTGTTTCGTCCGCGGCCCGCCGATAGGTGTTGTGTATAGTGAAAATATATTTACTGTTGTATTTGAATTTTTGTATAGACTTGATAACAAGGGGATGTAGTCAGGTTTTAGAGTGAATACGTCGTAGGGTCTACAAGAATGTAAATTTGTGATACTCATCTGATTGTGTCCGTTGGCGGCCCGCCGACGAATGCTAAGTTCCGTCTAGTACAAGCCTTTGTTGTTTTAGGTCTATCGCACAAAGGTGATAAGCAGAGTGTGTAGTGAGGTTACCCAGGTCATAGTGTCTCCGAACATCCTTTTATGTGGTATACACTTGTCACTGTGGTCGTCGGCGGCCCGCCAATGAAGTCTATGGCATGTGGTCTGATCAACGTCTTCCTTTATGTCGCACATGACTGTAATTCCAAATAAGCCGAAGTGGCTCGTCGGAAGTGTTGTGGACCTCGAAGTGGACGTGGGATGGCCGGTTGACAGCAAGCCACGAGTCACATGTGAGGTTCACCCATAGTTAACGTCGTGGGGCATCACATGGAGAAAGGAGGTAATTGCCGAGTTGGGTATCAACGGGAACAACAACTCAAAAACATTCGTGGGTGGGAGCCTGGTGTCCATGCTTGACATGAAGGAGGACCCGGAGGCAAGGAGAAAGTGCGACTCCTAATTCACGTGAAGGTCAAAATGGCTGACAAAAACCCGGACATCATCGCAGTTCGAATTCCCTGGATGACCTGCACTCAAGAGCTATGCATCACTGCTCAGGAGAGCGGGATGCAGTTTCTCGGCGTGACTCTTGAAGACAAGCCGGATTTGCTTACCTGTTTTGGAGAAGCGAAAGACGCGAGGGACGCGGATAACTCCAGGGTTGGGATCATGACGACCTCAAAGTCGAAGATGGTGAGGAAGCCCAGGAACTCCAAGAAAGGGGCTAGCGACGCTCTGACTGAAGTTGCTAGAACTCTCGACACCAGAGAGTTAAGTTTGAAGGTGGTCAAAAAGAGGGCGTCAAAGAAGGAGCCGAAGTCCGTGGCCGATGTCCTTTCATTTGCCAATCACATGTCAGTCAAGACGAGTGGTTAGGAGTTGGACATCATGTACAAGGCTTTAGAGGATGGTCTTAGCGCCTGTTATCCATTCGGGCAGAAGACGCTCCTAGCGAAGATTTCCTCCGCAAAAATCCATGTTGCTCCTGACTCGATGAAGTACAGACCCATCAGCGCAAAGCGCACTAAACAACTCGTCCTATTCTACACAGGATTAGGACCATGGCGAGCAAAGCCGCCTCTATACTCTGTTCCTCTGCGGGGTCCTCCGGGAACAAAAGAGAATGGGAGGGAGCTGTACGGGATCGAGCTTGTGCTGCCACGGATTCCAGCGTCCATGGACGTCGAGGGTGTGCTTGACGGAGTACACTACAAGTGGTGGAATTCTCCAACATGCCACTAGTACATTATTGGTGGCCAACACACGTACTTGGCATGCAAAGCACTCGGCGAGCTAGAGCCCGTTGATTCGGACATGGCAAATTACTTCCTCGATCATGATATTATCCCATTCTGGTCGAGGGGTCCAGAAAACCTCGTGAAGATCTCCAACCTCTTGAACATCGAAATCAAAGACAAGAAAGCGAAGGAGACCTTCGTGTCGCAGCTCCGGAAGATGAGGGATACGTGGATCGAGCATGGTCGGCTCGACAGGAGGACCAACTACAAGAAATGGAAGGTAATGTGTCACTTCACTGAGCAATTTTGTTCTCCATTATTGTTAATCTCATGAGGGTGGCGGAATTAATTATTGATTATGTTTCGTCGGCCGACAACATTGTAGTTGAGCTCATGTAAATGTGTTCTATGTCATTGTGCAGGAGTTCTGCAAGGAATACCTTGCAACATTGTTGGATAAGGAATCCAAGATGGACACGTTGAAGCTGCCGCTTGTCTTTGCACCAGACAATCTTTACAACAAGTGGCAGGAAGTCTTCGACGCATGGGATCGGGGCAACCTCATTGGTGAGGATGGGAAAAAGTCCCAGAACATCCTCAAAATTCCTCAACCGGACCTCACCCTCCACGACCTTCAACACATTCTCGCCCTCCGGGACGAGGAATCCATGAAGCTTGCTCATGAAATCCTCGCGAAGAAGGTATACTTGAAGGTAACGGGGGGCGACAAAGATGCAGAAGGAGTTTCGTTGAAATCATGGTGTCATGATAAGAAGATGGAATACATCATCAAGAACGAGCTCATGCTAATGTTCCGGAAGTATCCGTTGAAGAAGGCTGGCGATAACACCTACTCACCTTGGCCGGTTGAAGAATACATGCAGCTGGCAGACGAGAAGGGCATCAACAACAAAACCATCATGAATATCAGACGCGAGCTGGAGCTTAGTGATCCGGGGAAGGCCTACCTCAAAGGGAGGTACAGCGGGATTACTCCAAGTACCACCCCAGCTCCAGCGGAATTTCATGCGGCGTTATAGAAGTATGCCCTCAACTGCAGCGGTGTTGTAGATGAATATAGTGTCCGCCACAAAATTCGGGTTGCGCAGGAGCTTGACGACGTCGTGAGCCAGATCGACCAACCCGGACTCTTCAATCTTGAGAAGGCGGCGCGCGAGATGTTCATCGTATTTGGCTCCGATAAGTGCGGGATTCCGATCTACTGCAACAAAGATGGGCTCAAGGCTATTGCGGAGAGGATGTTGCGGGGTGAAGGGATGACATGGAACTTTACGCCCCTTCAATCTTCATCACAAACAACGAATCCAATTTCGTGATTGAGACTGAATGTCGTTCAAAGAAGCTGGATTGCGCAGTCCACACCATCCGCTACCTTCCAGACTCCAACGGTAGATTCACTCCCTCCGCCATGGATGAGAGATCCATTGTACATGTCGGCATCCTCTTCAACTAGCCCGGAGCTCCACGGAACGGCCTGCGCCAGTTCCAAAAGGTAACTGGATTGACGAACCTCTCAGTCCACTCTACAACGATGCTGCCTCGCCCTCGGCTGAGAGTTGGGCTGGAGATGAATGCCATCCAAGCTTAGGGTTGCTCTCATCAATTTTGCAACCCACACTGGTGAAGGGCGACTCAAGTCTCACCGTCTTCAACACTTGAGGTGGAGGCAATGTGACTGCATTGGCCTTGGTAAGTCACCTCTCCTTCATTTATTCATTCCTTCTTTCCTTCACCATCTCGTGTCCGTCAGCGGCCCGCCGATGAGACAGTACTCATACTGATCATTGACCAAGACTATTTGCCCAACAACGATACAATGCGACGGTGATCGAATTTTTTTGTGAGGAGGCAGAGGTTGCTGTCGCGTTGGAGGGAGTGCAGGCTATGTCCTTCCTACCGGGGAGAGGTCACCCGCTTGTGCTAACACTTCCAACTGAGCCCGCTATAGAACCCAATGAGGTGGTCAACTTGACTGAAACCGACCAGGATTCAGAGCATGGGATCGAGATTGGCGACGATGCGATAGATGACAGCCTTTTCTCCGACAACGTCAAGAACGATGATTTGCTCACAGCACCCAACTTATGTCTTCGTCTCGATGAAGCACACTTGATAAGGCCTCAGAAGGGAGGAAAGGCACCAGCTTTGGTGCGACCAGAGGTGGAGCCGCGGCACGATGACCGTACCCCTATACCAAGTGGAATGACCGACCCTCTGTTCGCACAGCCTATAGATGAAACTGTCGTGCGCTCAAAGGTGCCTTTGTTCCTCCCCGAGCTGTGACCTCCATTTACCCTGGAGTCGGCGGCCCGCCGACGCCGCCTGCACCAAGCCAAGTTGTATCTGGTGGGCCTGTACCACGTGAAAATCCTTCGAGTTCTTCACAGCCAAGCGCGTCCACTACTCTGAAATCCAGCAATGTTCTACATCATGCACCGATGCCAACACTGGTGGCCAAGAAGAAGAAACTGAATGTGAGGATTATTCCTCCAAACCGGAGTACTCACCTTCCGGCTTCTGAAATCAGTGGAGGCCGAACTCTCTAGAGTTCCGCCTCTAAGGAGCCACCGCAAAAGAAGCAATGGAGCCAGTCGCGGAACAGCAAGGCATCGTCGGAAGAAGGTGGCGTTTCCTCGGGGGTGCCGTCACCGAAGAGCAATTCTAAGAATAGCAAGGACGGGCGGTCTCGGAAGCGGTCGCCTCCGCCTCCGAAAAAGGGATTGCGAAAGGCAAAAGGGGGGGTAGTATTGATTCCATCCCAAGAGAACTCTCGATGTCCCCTGACTTTGCAAATCATCCCAACACGGGGCTTTCGCCTACTCCTCCTCCTGTGAGGCAGGATACAGGCAATACATTTGGAGGTTAGTCACGAGGTAGTGCACCTAGGAGATTTTTCTTGCAGTTTAGCGCACTAGCTTTCTAATAAATGTACTTTATCACATGAACACAAAGCTCCTTTTCCATGGTTGTTCTTCTGAGTTCGCAGTCTATTATCAGAATGTGTTTTCATGTTCCACTTCTTTATCGGTTGCCCGCCGACTGTATATCTAATAGCTTCCATATTTCTATCAATCAGCAGTTCATTCGGGTATTCCTCTTCCTGCTATTTCAACTCCAGTAATTGACGAAGAAAGAGCAGATCAAGAAACGGAGGCATTTGAGCACGACATTTAGGTGGGCAGACAACCACTCAGGTACTATTTTCTAGTCCTCCAAGTAAACGGTCTGGTACTCGCCCTGGATGTTGACAAAGACGGGTTGTTGTATAGCAAAATCCGGCCTCACATGGTTGAGTTTCTTAATTATTGCGTTGCGAAATTCAGTATCGTGATCTCGAGTTCAGAGAATCCAGATAGGCATGCCCATGAAATGAAAACCCTTAGAGATGCATGTCCCAACAATAAAAGGCTTCATTATATTTTTGATCAGTCGTACTACGACGTGGCGAGGTTTGGTGTTGGGGGTCAGAAACTCTACCTAAAGAGGTTGTCTACACTTTTCATGAGTCCCTCGGCGCTAAAAGGAACTGAAGCGAATAGCGGCAACACCCTGTTGATTGACGTTTCTCCTTTTACGAACGTCAAGAACAGTCTATATAATGCCATCCATCCGATTTCCTTCACCATGGATTCTACTGAGACCTCTACGAATGAGTCCTCTGTCCTCTTCAAGGTCTCAAAATTCCTTGAAGCCATGAAAGTGTCGGGCATACCTGTACCCTTGTATACCGCGGTTGCAGATTGCCTTTTCTTGGTGAAAGAATCGGCTGTGCCTTTCGAAAGTCCAAAAAAGGCAGCCCTTCGCTTGGTAGAAAAAGACAAAACTTCCACTGCCAAGGCCATCGTCCCTTGGATTCGTCGTCTCCTACGAGGTGACCCTGAATGGGAGCAGTACATATGGTTGTACCCAAGCAATAGGCGTCCACATCCTAGTACTACTTAGAACTTGCCGTCGGCGGGCAGCCGACGCTTGCAAAAACCATGTTGTAATTCACGTCTGTATAAATCTACAAAAATAAAGACGGTCTCCAACAACTTTTTGTGGTTCATATTCCAAATAATTGTCGTCATAATAATCACAGTGTCCGGCGCACATGTTTGATACTTATTATATCTGTGTCATCGACTGTTGCCTCCAGGTGCCCCACATTGTCGATGGGTCTCATGCGGGGGGAGATTCCATCGAGAAGCATCCTGAGGTGCCAACTGTGAAGGTCAATCACTACTTCCTTGTCCTTGGTGTAAACGGTCTGTTGTTCGCACAGAATATAGGCAAGGACGGAAAGTGGCATACCAAATTCAGGCCGAAGTTGGCAGAATTTATCAACTTCTGCATAGATAACTTCACAGTTGTGCTTTGGAGTAGCGAAAGTCAGCCTAAGCTCGCTGCTCAATTGGTAGCCCTCAGAGGCCAGTGCCCAGTTCTTAAAGTAGTGAAACACGTATATGATAATTCCTACTGTGATGTAGCTAAGAAACTGGTAGGAACTTGGAAGGTTTACCTCATGAGACTGTTGACCTTGTTTTTGAGCCGAAAGGCAATGTTAGGATCTGGCGCGAGTAGTTAGAACACCCTTTTGCTTGACGGCTGTCCTTGTAGGAATGTCAGGAATGTCAGGAATAGTCCTTTGAATGCAATGCATCCGATGACATTCACCCTAGAGTCAATGGAGTCGGACAAGAACGTCGTTCTTCCCAGGGTCATTAAGTACCTCTCCGCTTTGTTAGAGTCAGGCTTGCCTGTACCCAAATATATTCAGAGGAATCCTAGCTCTGGATGCCCTCGACTCTCCCCCAGTGACCCACAATGGGAGGACTTTGTTCTGGCGTACCCGAGCAGTAGGCGTCCCCCTCGTACCGTTGCATAGTAGTTCAGCATCGGCGGGCAGCCGACGCCGAAATCGCCCAATTTTGCGAGGCTTTAACATTCATGTCTATAACAGCATTTTTCTTCGAAATAAAATTCCTCACAATAATCACAGTCCTCCTTGCACATGGCTCATCACTTATTGTATGCATTTGAATCGACTTTTCCATTCAGGTGGACTGTCCTGTCGAGGAGATTGAGGAGCTGGTTCCGATTCCAAAAAACCCGGTTATTATAATACTCGATGACAGCTCACCGGAGAGACCGAGTTGTCACCCGATCGACGGCTCGTAGTCAACGGCTTCCCTCCCCGACATTTGTCCTACCCACTACTTCGGTATGGAAGATGACGATCGAGACTTTACACCATCACCGTTGGAGGAGGTGGAGCCCGAATGTATCCACCATGTTCCTGTCGAATTCGTCGCGGACCATGGTATCAACCGAGAAGGCGACAGCCAAGCCTTCGCCTCTAACGAAGCTTGGCCTGGGGTGGTCCAAGTAGTCGGCGGGCTGCCGACAGCTACATCTACCCCATACCCGGCTGCCAACGTGAGCTCCGAAGTTGTTCCAAGGAACATTCAGATGGGTCCTTCAAGATACTACCTCGTCTTAGAAATTAGAGGGCTTCTAATGGCTGAACGATATGGTTATCGGGGAAAAGATAAGAAGCCCCATTTTCATCAAAGACCTAGGCCAAGTCTTCTTGAGTTCCTGACGTTCTGCTAGTCCAACTTCGGTTTGGCATTCTGGTCCACCGAGAAATATCAACCCATGAACAGATACATCGGTTACTTGCGCGAGGTGTATCCTGACCTACATAAGGACGTCCGAGAGATGACCAACGGATTTTGTGATATATCTCCCAGACGAATTCCAAAACAATGAAGTGCGACATGCTGCTGAAGCAGCTTGCTCGCCTTTTTCGAGATAGACGCTATCTTATTGGGCGAGATGCTAATGAACTAAACACACTTCTGATCGATCATTACCCCATCCGTAATATCCTCAATGATCCTTTTAATGCAGTGCATCCTTCAATATTCACATACTCTCCCCCGGAACACACACTGCATGGAGGACAGACGTATCTTCAAAGTATGTTGATTCCCTAGCTTCAGGAACTATTGGAGTCGAGATTTAGCGTCCAGGATTACTGTAGGCTCAACTCTGATTTGGGTTAGGGTCATATTTTCCCGGGAACAACGGTCCACAACAGATATCGAGAAGTCCTCTCTTCTTACCAAGAGGGCTTCGACAAGCCAAGTTGTCTAGATGAAGCAATGGCCAAGTTGACAGTCATTCCCCCACCTTAGAGAGCCATATTTTCTCAAAGGGCCTCCCGGAAAGGCACCCACTTTTAATTCACTGTACTCTCGCCCATCGTAATACATTGATAAATGTTATAGACAATTTCATGTAATCACTTTTATATATTCATCTCAAATTTTGTTGAACCAATTTTCTCTGTTCTATATTCCTCGCATATCCTATTTGAGTGGTTTGTTTCATATCCTTCTACTTGTTGTAGTTTTCTCCGTCGGCGCCCCGCCGACGTGTTTAACTTCTCACTTCCACCTGTAGTTTGCATCATGACAATGTTTCTTTAACATTTTCCAGGGAACAACCTTCCATTTCAGATGCCTGCACGATTCTCCATCACCGATTCGAAAATGTATTGTACTATGCGTCAATGGTCTTCTTTGCTATGTGGACCCTTGCAAGCCGATATCTTCTGATTTCCCTCATAGGAATGTTGTCCGGAGGCCGGGCCTAAAGAAACTATTCGAAATGTTACTTCCCCGCTTCAACATCGGGCTCTGGTCAACGATGCGTCGATGCCTCTAAACAAGTTAACGCTGCTCTTGTTGCACATTCTTCCGGAAGGAGTCTTTTAATGTTTGTCGTTTGTTTATAGCAGAAGTGACTTAGCTGATAGTTCCCAAGTTTCCTTGGAGCTACAAAACGCCGTCCACGCTTTATAATAAGGAGCAATCTAGACATGTTTGCAAGCCCCACCAAGTACTGTATGTCGATGTTGACCCCAAATCGCTCCGACGTACCCCTGACTGGATGTGCTATATCCCCTGGCCATTCCGTGGTCATTTGACCTCTCCAGCCGAAGACGGAGTAATCCCGAATGTGGCGACCGACATCATTCCGCTCATCTTCCCCCTCCATAGATTTTCATCCGCCCCTGGTTATATGATGCAGGTTGAACGCCCGGGGTAGGCGCATTGGGCGGTTACGCAGGCGCGCAAGTATGGGCGAGCCGTCGTCAGATGATCGGAAGTTGAATGGTAGGTCTTTCTCCATCGGCGGCCCGTCGACTGTCGTTCGTTGAACATATTACCTTCGAACTGTCTGATGTCATATTGACAATCCCTAGCGCTTTCTATATCACATGTCTTTTATATTCACACTATCCTAGAACTTATCTTGTTGGGTAGTCTAAAAGGTTTTTTTTAGTACAATTAGTGATTTGGAAAAGACATTGTTTTCTCTACCGGGTCTATTTTGTTAGTCGGTGGGCAGCCGACATTGTACTTATCCTCCTATTAATTTATGTGTTCATGTTCTTTGGCTGCATCTTCATTGTGTTGCCACTGCCGTTCAATCTTTTCAACGCCATACTCAGAACCCATGTTCGACAATTCCTCTCGCATATCTTTTATCTTCCGCAATTTTTTTGTTTATATTGACCTTGGATTTCATTATTACCGTAGAAAAGGTTTAAACAAATTGATGCAGTTTGTTGCTCTTGTCTTTGATCGGCTGTCAGCCGACAATCATGTACTGTGATTTTTCAAATAATATTGACGTCATTCTTTAAACTTTCGCTTCCGGTATGTATGATCTGGAATTTGATAACAACACCCTAAACCATTGGGCGCCACTGGAATCTACCACTGTGGTAGATTTTCTGAACTGCATCAACGTTGTGGCAACATTTTCGGCCTAAACCCTCTCTAGAATGGGTGAAGCCCATTTTCATGAGTCAGGTGTCCGCCGATGAAATGTTCTTGCCACTCTTATTTCTGGAATTTCTTTTTCCACATTTAGTTAAATATCCGTTAGTTTCATCAACACCCCAAATTTTGGCACTCTAATACACACACCTTTGGTGAAATTATGAACATTTTTTTAGCAAACTTTGTATATAATTGGAACTACATTTTCAAAGATGTGATCACTTTGCATATTGATATGAAATGTAATTCATTATTGCGTGAACCGATTGGAGACGAGAAAGATGGATTAGATGGAAGAAAGCATAATGCACAAGTGCTCTAGGTAGTGCAAATCAACCATGGCTCCCCGAAAACTAGTCTCATCCATCACATTTGGGTTCCTTTGTTGATAAAGGGTTAAGGGGAAAGTAGAAGGATAAGTCAGTACATGTAGGGCATGATCATGGACCGTCTTCAAAGCAAGTTCTCATCCAACTCCACGTCAGTCATCCACCATTCATCCCCACCAAACCCACTGCCATTCCCCGCCCGGGCGCAAGCCGACCCGACCCGACCCGGACCCGGCCCGGCCCGAGCGGAAGCAAGGGAAACCTCGGTCTAGGGTTTGCAAGTCTGGGATGCAATGCGGAGAGAGTGCCCATCCCCGTATCACTTCGCTCCGCTTGCACAGCTCCATTGCAGGGCTGCCTTCATCATCATTGCCGGGCTTGTGCGGAGTCGGGCAGGCAGGTCGTCTCGTCGAGGGCAGGGTTGGTTTGCGCGCAGTTGCGTCGGGGCGGCAGGTTGAGCAAGTGGGCGAGATGGCGGACGAGTTGGCCGCGACGACCGAGGCGCTGAGGCTGGACGACGCCAAGGCGGAGGAGGTGGAGGAGGGCGAGATTGTGGAGAAGCTCGCGGATCGGCCCGCCGAGGTGAAGAAGCACCCGCTGGAGCACTCGTGGACGTTCTGGTTCGACAACCCCAACGGCAAGCAGAAGCAGGCGACCTGGGGCAGCTCGCTTCGCCCCGTGTACACGTTCCACACGGTGGAGGACTTCTGGTGGTGCGTGCCCCGCCGGGAAGCTGTGGCCCTTAGGGATTCCTGCTTGCGTGGATTTTGCGCAGGGGATGTGGTGGTGGAATTTGTTGGGGCCGTCCCGTGGGCGGGACGTGCGGTATGGGGTTCGTGGGGTCCGTGTCGGTCGATGAGGGTTCTGGTCGCGAGATTGCGTTTTAGGGTTTGGCGGTGGGATGATGAGGAGTGGTTTGGCGGCGGCGAATTTGAACGTTGCGGGGTGTTCTGACACGGTGGGTTGGTTCGGGTTGTGCAGCCTGTACAACAACGTGCTGCAACCGAGCAAGCTGATAGCGGGCGCGGATTTCCACTGCTTCAAGGCCGGAATTGAGCCGAAGTGGGAGGACCCGAAGTGCGCGCACGGCGGGAAGTGGACCGCGCAGCCGCCTCGGAGCGGGGGCAAGGCCGCGCTGGACACCTACTGGCTTCACACTGTACGGTTTGGGTTGGTTGGAGTGGGTGTGGGGGCGTCTTGGTTGGGGCGAATTGTGCGTGGTTGGGGTGTGTAGGGTAGTGGCCCGTGGGAGGGGGGGGGGTGGGTGTTGTGTGAGCCGGGCGTGATGGTGTGGCGCGTGGGATCCGGATATGCAGTGGATATATGGTGACAGTCGAGCGAGTGAGGTGTTGCGAGATTCATGTGGTGATGTGGTTCGTTGTGGGCGCAGTTGCTGGCGATGATCGGCGAGCAATTCGAGGAGGGCGATGAGATCTGTGGAGCGGTGGTGAGCGTTCGGAGGTCGCAGGATAAGATCGCGATCTGGACGAAGACGGCATCGAACGAGGCCGCTCAGGTGGGTGGTGACGGTGACATGGGGATGAGCAGTGAGGCATAAGGCGGTGGCGGTGCAGTACGGTCAGTGTTGGTGGTAGTCTGTCAGTGGAGAGCAACCGTGGGCACGTTTATTTATTAATTTAATTAATTTTAATTTTGTCCGGGGGTTTTAGGAATCGACAGCGGGGATGATATTTAGAGGTGGTGGTGATGGTAGAAGTCATGGTAGTGGGCAGCGTGAGTAGCTATGTCGGGATGAAGAGGGAAAATAGCCTCAGTCGAGGTGGCATGGTTCAGTTTGAGATGCAAGTGTTGTGCATTGAAATGCTCTTTTTGAGTCCGCGGATATGGATGATCTGATTGCGTAAATGAGTGGTTGGTGTATTGAGAGACCGCATAGCTGATGATAGATTATTTTCGCTTTAGTGTTATGGAAGGGCAAATCACTGAGGCATGGGTGTTGGGATTTGACAGGTGAGCATTGGGAAGCAATGGAAGGATGTTCTGGACTACAATGAGAAGCTTGGATACCTTGTTCATGTAAGGCGACTTTTTCCTAACCAGTATATTATTGAATTTTTTGTTTTACTAGGCATGTTTCTCAGGTCTATCTTTAGGGTTCATTGATGGTACTGTGTTGTTGGATGTATGGGTGATTTGATGGTCCGTTCGGTTACAGGTTGTGATGTATATCATTTGTAGTGGATTTATGTGGCTCTTGTTTGCGAATTGTCTTAGGCTTCTCTTGATTGCTTCTACCGCTAGAAAGTAGCGAAGAGATCAATTTATTTCCAGTAGATAGTTACAGCTTTTGTTGAGGCATAGGATAGTATGAAGTCAGTGGATGACAGTATTGTCATAGCCTCAAGAGGTTAAAAGGTTTTGTGATCTCTGCCAATGCTAACCGCATGGTTTGCTGATACAGGAGGACGCCAAAAGACAAGATAAGGGTGCGAAGAATAGATACAATGTTTAGGACGTAGGCGATTTACACACTATCACTCTCTGTTAGGACCTCTAGCATATTTATGGTTGGGCCACTTTCTCGGCAGTGATTGGCTAAACCCGGCTATCGAGTTTTTAGATACTAGAGAATTACAGTGAAGGTTTCAAGTTACGATGGCAAGCTTCTGACGCTTCTGTTATTTCTGTACCTGAAAAAATGTAAAATTATCTTAGGTTACTGACGGGTGTAGATTAAAGTGAGAGGTCGCAGTGTTGTGGATGGCACACTCACATAGTTGAATCTAGTCCGGCTGGTGCTTTGTTTCACAACTACTGTATGAATCTTTCAGTATCTTTTATGATTAATCATCTACTATTTATCATCTTTCATGATATGTATATACTGTAGAGCCCTACTTTCTTTGGTATATTTGAGTCTTTCTCAAAGTGATCCCTAGCGATCCTCATGAGTTCAACCATTTTAATGTAGTTTTTATATCACAAAATATAAAAAAAAGAAAGGTAACAACAATCTACATAAAATATAAATGTCTTTGTAAACTATGCATGAATTTTAATAATGTAATAGAATAGAATAGAAAAAAAAGGTTTTAGATTTTTTGCAATTTAACATGGAATTTCAAAAATGTTATGAACGTCAAATTTGTAATCTAAGAGTTTCAAATTTATTTTGGATAAGCACAAATTGCAACACACAAATGCAAATTTCACACACCCACAAATTCAACTTGTACTCACAATTTCAATTTCACACACCCACAAACTCAATTTGCAATCTCACCTCAAAACTTGTAATTTCAATCTCCACAACTCAAATATGCAATTTTGCGACTCCAACTTTGTATGCCAACCTCCAAGATCACAACTCCAACTTCATAACTTTTTCACTCCAAGTTTACAACTCATAATTTACAATTCAATCTTTTAGTGCTTAACTCAAAAAATATCTTGAACGTCAAATTTGTAATCAAGAGCACAAATTGCAAGTTTGCAACACACAAATGCAAATTTGTCACACCCAAAAACTCAAGCTAATGCTTTGCAACGCATTAGTCCAACCATTTTAATGTAGTTTTTATATTACAAACTATATTAAAAAAAAAGGTAACATGATTCAGTGCGCAGTTGACTGCATCGTTCCTATAGTTTAGTGCACGGTTGACTGTGCGATTGATCGCTCGGTGATTCACTGCGCGGATTATGATTTTAGTAGTATGATGATGATTACAAACTATATTAAAAAAAAAAGTAACATGATTCACTGCGCGGTTGGTTGCGCAATTAACTGTGTAGTTGAGTGCACTGTTCCTATAGTTCACTGCACGGTTGACTGTGCGATTGATCGCTACGTGGTTCACTGCGCGGATTATGATTTTAGTAGTACGATTAGGCTCATGCACATGTGTGCGTGCGGATGAGCCTCTGTTCGGGCCCCAACGATTGATTGTGGGCCCCTCTAAACAAAAGGTATATTTGGATAAAAAATTCAAAGTAAAAATTGGTTCCCAGTGTGAACGCATTGGGAACTCTTTGGGAACATGGGATGGTGTTGAGAGCGGATGGGAACGTTGGGGAGCACTTTGAGAACATGGTAAGGAACTCTGGGGAACAACTTGGGAACTCAGTGGGAACGCATTGGGAACGTTGTGGTAATAATATGGTTAAAAAGGTAAATGAGAAGAGGGTAACCAAATGGTTTGGTTAGAAACCATATCAGATTTTACCATGAAACTGGTGTGGGCATGAGGAGTCCAACCTGGACTTTTAGGGACCATATTTAAGAGATGAAGCCCCATATGGTTGTCATGTGCGTATGCTTATTGGGTCCACATGATGACGGTGACTTGGCTTAGGAGAGGTGATGGATGTTATTGGGGGTGACTTGGCTTGGGAGAGGTGATGGATGTTATTTAGTGTAAAATTCGGACTAACTATTTTGAGAATGCTATAATTGTGTACTATTTATGAAGATTTTACTGGGAGCATAAATATATACCCTATGCGTTGGTCGGGTTCGTACACAATTAATTCAAAATGGAGCATGTCCAAATTTTTTGGAAAATATAAAATATTTGTCCAAGGTGATATCCAAGTAATACCAAGGTCATACCCTTGTAATATCTAAGCAATACTTATGTAATACCTAGATGATATCCATTGTGTCCGAACTAATATGTTAAAAACAATAATTTGGTTTGTATAGGGGGTGTTTGAACCAGACCGATGGATGTAGAATACAATTGTAAAATGAAGATCATTGTCTACATAGTTGGTAAAAACATTCATTAAGAGTGAAAACTCCGCATTCAATTTATGGTAAAAACTCATAAACTTAGGGTCTGTTTGCACTTGGAGGTTCATACATCCATGCAAACTCCCTTTTTTTAGGAAAACTAGATAAAATGAAATGATTTCACACTAGAGAACAGAAAACAGTTCCATTCATTAACAAGTAGTCAAGGTTTACAACAATAGAAAACCGTGTTTTCACACCAACCACTTTACAAATAGCAATAGTGCCAATTCATGCATACTTTCCATACCTTTGTCATGCCCCCTTTCCACTAAGAGGTTGGTTGGAGCTTGTAGGTTAGTACCTTGTATATGAAGATTCACACCACAAAAAGGTGGTAGCTATGAATCCTACATGGCATCCTACTTCGCAAGTGAGTTATCTACAGTGGCAAAGAGGTGGTCGAGTGTTGGTAAAGGCACACTCCATAATTTTGATGCATGCGAAGAATAGTAGAAAAAAGTAGTCAGTGGTGGAAATATGGACAAGCTAAACTACTCCACTAATAAGTGACTGTAATGTATCTATGCTTAATGTGAACATTTTCATCAATACTACTGTAGATACTTCACTCCATGGTTTTAAAATATTTGGATTGCAACATGGTTGTGTAAACTCCAACTGGATTTTTTGACCACATGGTAGTTGGTCCATTGGTACACTAAAATTTATGTTTAGTGTAGTGGTACGAATAGTGTACTTACCCTAGTACACTATTTGTAAAGAAGTTGACAATTGGTGTCAGCTACCAATGTCATTAATGTAACCTTCACTCAAACCCCAATCAATCCCCATGCTTATCTTCATTTGCAACTTTCAAATGGTCATAACTCAGTCAAAACTTGTCCAAATTGGGCAAATGATGTGTTTTTTAGCATCTACATTTTCTGTAGATGCCAAAAAACACCTCATATGTCCAATTCGGGTATTATAATGAATGAGTTGTGGCAAATTAAAAGCTGTTGATAGATACTCTGACAGCCCTTGACTGCTGGACCTTTTTTTATACTTCTACTATTGATACACAAAATGTGCACAAGTGAAAAAAATTATGTTGAAATCTTTACAAAAATTGACAAAATTATGTTGAAATCTTTACACTAAATGTAGTTGGCATTTAGTGTAGGGTTTTGTCACTACACTAAATGCCTTGTTCGCAATTGGTGTATGGGTTCGCATTTAGTGTATACTACACTAAACATAAATTTTAGTGTAGTGCTTGTAGCCTACCTCTTGGTGAAAAGGGGGCATCATTGTTGCAGTGACTAGTAGATATTAAAGGTACACATGTTCATTTTCAAAAGAATTGTAGAAATATTTCCTACCTCCAAGCTACCTCCAATATGATTCTAGTCTATCTCTACAATCCTTGTCATGATTTCATCCACCACGTAGGATGCCATTTCATGTATTTCAATACTGCTGTTTCAGGTGCAAATACATCAATCCCTACCTCCATCCCACCGACCTAATTAGTACTTTACACCTCCAAGTGCAATCAGAACTTAAGTGTATGGTAGGTTGAAGTAAGGGTCACTTTACACTATGGTGGAAAGATCCTGTTCATCTTTGAGAATCGAAAGAACATTTCACGCCCTGTAAATCCCGAAACACACCGTCGGTGACAGGACTCATGAAGTTCGTTATCTCCTTCGAGACATGTCAGAAAGCAACCCGATAGTTGTAACAAAAACGCATCAGCAAGTAGAAGCCTTCTCCACTAACGGAGTGTGTCTTCCACGACACCGCGACCTCACTCTAATCTAGACCTTACGGTGACCCAAAATAATTTTACATTCTTCAGGTACAGAAATAACAGAAGCGTCAGAAGCCTACCATTGTAACTTGAAACCTTCTCTGCCATTCTCTAGTATCTAAAAACTCGATAGCCGGGTTGAGCATATCACTGCCCAGAAAAGTGGACCAACCATAAATAAGCTGGTAATTGTAAGAGTGGATAACACAATCTACTGCTCCCTACTCCCTAAACGTTGTATCTGTTCTTGGCTCCCTTATCTTGTCTCTTAGCATCCTCCTGTATCAGCAAACCATACGGTTAACATCAGCAACAGTACCGAGACAGATTCTCCAGCCACTCGCTGATAAAACCTAAAGAGAAGTAGACACATGAAAAACATAAAACCAAACCGGCTGGTGATGAACTACTTCTACATCTGCAACACATACAGATCTTCACGCACACAATGTTCTCCCACCCCAAACAGATGTGACCCAAAGTGAATTGCGTCAGTCTGATTCACCCCCACAACAATCTGACAAATAGATTAGGAGGCCGACTTACGTGAACAAGGTATCCAAGCTTCTCATTGTAGTCCAGAACATCCTTCCATTGCTTCCCAATGCTCACCTGTCAAATCCCAACACCCATGCCTCAGTGATTTTCCCTTCTGTAACACTAAAGCGAAAATAATCTATCATCATCTATGCGGTCTCTCAATACACCAACCACTCATTTACGCAATCAGATCATCCATATCCGCGGACTCAAAAAGAGCATTTCAGTGCACAACACTTGCATCTCAAACTAAACCATGCCACCTCGATTGAGGCTATTTTCCCTCTTCATCCCGACATAGCTACTCACGCTGCCACTACCATGACTTCTACCATCACCACCACCTCTAAATATCATCCCCGCTGTCGATTCCTAAAACCCCCGGACAAAATTAAAATTAATTAAATTAATAAATAAACGTGCCCACGGTTGCTCTCCACTGACAGACTACCACCAACACTGACCGTACTGCACCGCCACCGCCTTATGCCTCACTGCTCATCCCCATGTCACCGTCACCACCCACCTGAGCGGCCTCGTTCGATGCCGTCTTCGTCCAGATCGCGATCTTATCCTGCGACCTCCGAACGCTCACCACCGCTCCACAGATCTCATCGCCCTCCTCGAATTGCTCGCCGATCATCGCCAGCAACTGCGCCCACAACGAACCACATCACCACATGAATCTCGCAACACCTCACTCGCTCGACTGTCACCATATATCCACTGCATATCCGGATCCCACGCGCCACACCATCACGCCCGGCTCACACAACACCCACACCCCTCCCTCCCACGGGCCACTACCCTACACACCCCAACCACGCACAATTCGCCCCAACCAAGACGCCCCCACACCCACTCCAACCAACCCAAACCGTACAGTGTGAAGCCAGTAGGTGTCCAGCGCGGCCTTGCCCCCGCTCCGAGGCGGCTGCGCGGTCCACTTCCCGCCGTGCGCGCACTTCGGGTCCTCCCACTTCGGCTCAATTCCGGCCTTGAAGCAGTGGAAATCCGCGCCCGCTATCAGCTTGCTCGGTTGCAGCACGTTGTTGTACAGGCTGCACAACCCGAACCAACCCACCGTGTCAGAACACCCCGCAACGTTCAAATTCGCCGCCGTCAAACCACTCCTCATCATCCCACCGCCAAACCCTAAAACGCAATCTCGCGACCAGAACCCCACGAACCCCATGCCGCACGTCCCGCCCACGGGACGGCCCCAACAAATTCCACCACCACATCCCCTGCGCAAAATCCACGCAAGCAGGAATCCCTAAGGGCCACAGCTTCCCGGCGGGGCACGCACCACCAGAAGTCCTCCACCGTGTGGAACGTGTACACGGGGCGAAGCGAGCTGCCCCAGGTCGCCTGCTTCTGCTTGCCGTTGGGGTTGTCGAACCAGAACGTCCACGAGTGCTCCAGCGGGTGCTTCTTCACCTCGGCGGGCCGATCCGCGGGCTTCTCCACAATCTCGCCCTCCTCCACCTCCTCCACCTTGGCGTCGTCCAGCCTCAGCGCCTCGGTCGTCGCGGCCAACTCGTCCGCCATCTCGCCCACTCGCTCAACCTGCCGCCCCGACGCGACTGCGCGCAAACCAACCCTGCCCTCGACGAGACGCCCTGCCAGCCCGACTCCGCGCAAGACCGGCAATGATGATGAAGGCAGCCCTGCAATGGAGCTGTGCAAGCGAAGCGAAGTGATGCGGGGCTGGGCACTCTCTGCGCATTGCATCCCAGACTTGCAAACCCTAGACCGAGGTTTCCCTTGCTTCCGCTCGGGCCGGGCCGGGCCCGGGTCGGGTCGGCTTGCGCCCGGGCGGGGAATGGCAGTGGGTTTGGTGGGGATGAAGGGTGGATGACGAGTGGATGACGAGTGGATGACGAGTGGATGACGAGTGGATGACGAGTGGATGACGAGTGGATGACGAGTGGATGACGAGTGGATGACGAGTGGATGGTTAACGTGGAGTTGGATGAGAACTTGCTTGGAAGGGGCGCCATTCCGAGGGTATTGAAATATGGATTAATGATGACATGGATAGAGAATGGAATGATTGTCTTTCTCATCCAATTTCTTTTTTGCAAATGTTCTATATTGTATGTGTTTTGATAGGGAGTTCACTTACTTATTGTAGTGGATTGTATTAATATTTGAGAACTATTATTATAATAAGATAAGTATTCAGACATGTTTCTAATGGGGTAAAGTAGCAAATATCTTTCTTACCGTATGTGTGTCTATTCACTTGCAAGCCCTTGCTTCTTGCACAACATTCTCATCCTCTACAACAAAACAACCTCTCTACTCCACCCATGGATTCAATTCAAGACCCGTCAACCAAACCTCATAAATGGAAATCTATGAATCGCTTTGAATTCTCAACCCGTAGAAAAACTCGTCGTGAAAGCGATGAGATTTGTGATTCTTCACAAACTGTTTCGTACATCACGCTAGTTCTAGCTCATCTGAGACACTTAAGAACATATTCATCAAGCGTTTGCAAGGCAATTCACTTCAATTCAATGAAATTTTAATGACCTAACTCGTGAGTTGTTTTACTTGTTGAAATTTTTTGGTAGCGGATAGAGCAATTGCGGTGATTTCAGTGCATTGTGTTTTGTCGTGCACAAACACATTGTACAAAGATAACATCGTGCCAACAGGTGAGAGAGCACAATTAAAGACAAACCCAAAGCAACGGTTACTACACCATCACTGTTGCCCCCGTAAACAACAAAAACAATAGTTTCCAAAAGAAACTATCAAACTGTCAACAACCTAGGCTAGAAAAAAAGAAATAAATACAAGACCACAACATTTGGTTATTGGTCTACAAGGGCCCCTCTACTTGTCCCCATTGCCCGTGTTGAAACCCCTTTCATACAAGCAAACCATACAATGCAGTTAAACTAGAGGGACAATTGATCATGAAAACCTCTCAAGTCCAGAGAAATGAAGTCGATCTACAGAGAAGACACTAACAAGCCGTATAGACCAAGGATAGGTCGGGTGCACTGGGAGCCTCATTGTTGATAGCCTCTAATACTTTTAATTGCTAGACCTTGTCTACGTGTACTCCCAATGTGCTAAACACTATAGATGCGACCATTGACCCACTGCTACCTCTAAAAGAGGTGGAGTTAGATATTTTAGATGCCACTCCGTAGAACACAAGCCACAAATGACCATTGTGGCTGCTCGTTTGGCACAACTACACAACCGACATTGCAATCCAACAAAGATGTGAGAAAGACCAGAATATATTGTGCCATCTATGTGTGGCAAATGGCAATGCGCACAATTGCGCGTGTGATCTTTCCATATCTTATTATCACAACCCTCTAACAGTAACACTCCTGAGTTTTTGACCTCACAAACTTGCAAGATCACTCGTCCTGCCATCATATCCAAGGTGGTGGGCGTTGCTTGCTGCAATTACACATAGTCTCAAAGAGTAAAACGCCGCACTTGCGATCGGTAGCCTCCTCCCCATATTGTAGCATAACAATGTATCATGATGTTGAATAATGGAGAGATTCTCCAATGCCATAGGCAGCACCTGCTTGAACAAATCTGTATGTTGCTCACACACTTGAGCCCACGTGTCTGGATTGTCCATATAAGCAACATGGTGTCAACATCTACGTGAATGCCTTTCGTACCATCGGTTGCCTTTCAAACAACAAGAAGTAAGGAGAAAAGGACTAGAGATGCTTGCTTACCAAACGGGTAGCCCATGGCTATCCACAGTAATTGCAAGTCCCAATCCCAGTGATGTCCCTCTTCAAACTATGCTTCCAAAGCCCCCCCTTGACGATTTGCACCATGTGCACCGCCAATCCATCTGCTGGGGGGTAATCTCTTGGAGTAGTGTGGTGATCTATCATTGCTTACTCACACAACAATTGAAATTCACCGTAGGAAGAACGACCTTGGTCTGTGAATAGTTCCTCTAGAACTCCAGCACGACTGTGAACACAATCAAAGAAAAAATAAGTGGCTCCTCCAGTAAACTTATCAAGCAGGGCTACTAGATCTATCCACTTTGAAAATGTTCAATCATCACCAACACATACTTGTTGTGTCGAGTTGTCACTGGCAATGGACATGCAAAGTCCAAGCTCCACATATATCCCAAGCTCTCATAAATAGTAATGGTTGCAATTGTGGCATCAGAGCATTAAAGATGCTCGCACACGATCACATACCATGCATCGGGCCACCAAAGCTTGAACTCGTAATTGCATTCTTCGCCACTAATAGTGAAGATGGAGCAAACTATAAGTCCTCGGCACTCTGAAGTACCTAAGGTTTTTGTGCATGTCGTTGATAAGTTTCACTCTTTCCAATGGAGACGGCACAACCTTCCGGGTACCATTGAGCCACACTCTCAAAAGGTGAGTCTTCTCCCACACGAACCGTTTTGCTCGTTGTGAGACCCGATCTCTCTCCTTAGCGGACCACATTGCACCACTTCCCAATTCTTCAGAAAATGCATTACATTCATGTCTTCACAAATGTCTTTGACGCCCCGAGATTCTTCACTGCCACCCTCATCTACTACAGCCACAATAGCTCCCTCGCTGTCATCTCCACACATAGCCAACACACTTAGAAAAGCCGAACAATGACAATCTGGCGACAGATCGGCGTCATCCTCACTGTGCCACCTAGCGCTCGTAGCATCCGCTTGGTTTGGAATTGGGTTGCGGCTAAGGTCGTTGGCATCCATGTTCACCAATTCCGCTCTGTGCAACACCTTGAAGTTGTACTCCATCAATATCAATGCCTACAGCGCAAGTTTTCGTGTTAGTTTGTCAGACTCCATCAACCACTTTAAAGGTTGATGATCTGTAACCAAGAGAAACTTGTTACCATAAAGGTAACACCAAAAGTGAGCAATTGCCTATGTTGTGGCCAAGCATTTCCCTTCAAACGAGCTATAGTGAGCCTCCGAGTTGTTGTTGGACCGACTTGCGTATGCAATCACGAACTCTTTTCTATCGTCATCCATTTTCGTTAGCACCGAGCAATTTTCAAGGCGTTCCAATCCACATGTAATGGGTATGTCCTTCTTGCTATTGGCTTTCGAAGTATAGGTGTTGATGCCAAGCGGTCCTTCAACTTGTGGAAGGCCGCCTCAGGCTAAGCTCTCCAAATCCAAGGTTGATCATTCCTTGTCGACATGGTCAATGGCTTCGCAATAACACTGAAAGTCTTCACAAACGTTCTGTAGTAATTACACAATTCCAAGAATGCACGTAGCCTACTAACATCTCTTGGTCTAGGAATTGACATCACTATTTCAATTTTGCTAGCTACCACACCCAATCCACTTGGATATATTATGTGGCCTAAGTATTCGATGCGGTCAAAGTAGAATTTGCACTAACCAAGGTGCAACTTCAAATTGTAGAGCCTTAATCTAGCAAACACTTTATCAAGAGTATCCTATGTTGTCTTTGATTCTTGTTAAAGACAACGATGTTGTCAATATAGCATCTCACAAAGTCCCAGCCTGAGAATACTCGGTCCATAATCCTCTGGAATTTGGCAAGCGCATTCTTCAATCCAAATGGTAAGAACTTCCATTGGAACAAACGGTCCTTCTCATCTATGTTCATGCTTCCGAACGCGTTCTTGTCTTTGTCATGCTTTCTTAGTCCAATCTGGTGGTATCTAGAGCATAAGTCCAACCTACTGAACACTTTGGTGTAGCCAATAACCTCAGATTTCCTCCAAAGTTGGCATGGCATAACAGTCCGACTTGGTGAATATACTGATTTTCGTATAGCCCCCACACATCTTCTTCTCGATCCAATTATCGTAGATATCTTTCTTCAATGGCATAACCGTCGCCAATGCATACTTACAATCCGGTGGAGCCAACTCCACTAGCCTCGCAACAACCAACTCCTCCGTACGAGTGCTAATCACTCTCCGTTCAACGTCACTATGCTTTGTATGGCAACGACGCTAGCATGTGAGCAATGAGCAGTGAGCGGTGAGCAGTGAGCAATGAGCAATGAGCCCTTTAGCTAAATTTGGCAAAAATAGTACTAAAAAGGGATTATTACTATTTTAAAATATTAGGAATTACTTAAATTAGTATATTTGATGGTCCTATGACAAAGTGTTTATGATTGCCTTTGGCAATAAAAAAGTCGTGAAGGAGTTGTGAATGTGGCCGTTTTGAAGTGAATTGTCTAATTAACAGGCATTGTTGAAATCACTCACTGCTTTTGAGTAATTCCATTTGGTGTCGTTGCTAGATGAAACATACTGGAAATTGAATATTGGATGAACAGAGACTTGATGAAGCAAAACAAATATTTCTGTTCGTCTATGCCAATTCAGATGTGAAATTTTTTATTTTGTAGTGAAAAGTAAGAAACCTAATAACAAGCAAGAAGAAATCTAATTGACTCCAATATACGATTAAAAACAGGGAACACATTTTCTTTTCTGAGAAAAATGCCTCCTTGATACCAAAGAGGCCATTTGATGCTCCAACTAAACAAAAAATTGCAAAAAAAAAGAACATCGAATGGACCTTTCACAAATCCATTTAGCAGCCCTAAATTGAATCCAATGTTTCAAACAGGTGAAGAGGGATAAAATCCACAAAAAAAAAACCAAAAAAACTAAAATAAACCTAAAAAAAACACAAAAAACACTACAGAAAAAAAAAAAAAAAAAAAAAAAACTTCAAAAAGACAATACATAGAAAAAAAAAACGAATGAAAGACATTATACAAAAAGAATTACACCAAAAAACCACTAAAAAAATTAGAAAAGCAGAAAAATTAACACAAACATAAACCCAAAAAAACACCAGAACAAATTTATATATATAAAAAAAAAAAAACCAAAAAAAAACTAGAAAAAAAAACAAATAAAAAAAGTCTAGAAGAAAAATATTGCTAGGGTGAAATGGGCTCTTCGGTACCAAAGAGCATAATTGGAGCTCCAATTTTTTTTAAAACCATCAAAATGGATAAATGACTTCCTAACAAAGTGAAGGACAATGCAATTATATAACCTATCAATATAACAGTTTTGTAGTTTAGGTCCCTATGCACATGAAAGAAATAACCATGCGCCTAACTATATGAAGGCGACCTAGGTTTAGGCTAACAACTTAGAGATCAGTGCCTCGCAGAAGTTGTTGAATCTCATCAAAACTGAGACTCGCAGCGTGAACATATTTGTCGACTTGGCAGTCAGCCTTACAGAGGTATCTGTAAACATAATACAAATGCTTGCAGTTCAGCCACGGTTTCCGTTTGCCAAGTGCACCAGTGCTCATGGTAACAAAATAATCACAAGTGCAAGACGGCAAGTCACTAAGTGAAATTAGATAGGTCTTCTGCTTCGGGAAGATACCCGAGTCTAGTGTGATGATTCTGCCATAACCAGGGTATGGAATCATGGTAACGGATTTCACGGTTGCCCGAACATTCCTAGCAGTCTCCCATTTGTTAAGGTGATCCACGGTGGGTGCCTTTGGATTCCTCTTTATCGTCCTTCCATAACGCTTTGTTGGATGGCCACCCGCATCTGGGGGGGTGGGACTTGGAGTGTTTGAAGTAGCTACAGAAAGAGACGTGTTGAAAAGGCGTGTAGGAGACATATCAAAGTCCTTCGTCTGAAGCTCAAATCCCCCATCTTCCAATGCCAGAATTTCAGCCTTAGTGAGATTTGTACCACGTGCAATTGGCCAAGTAGTTGGAAGAGGGGGCCAGTCGTGCACATATCTAAACTTGCCAGCGTGGACACAACGCACAATATGGTCCGAACAAAACCAGAAATCAGAAAAAATAATTAATCTGGTCCCCCACTCTGTCATTTTACCATTGTAAGTAGGGGCAGGAGTGCCCTTTTACCTTGTCACGGCATACCTTGGCACCACATTTGGTCTTCTGGCCCACTTGGGCGGCATAGCACTTCTTGGTGACTTTAGTGCACCGAGCAATGTGCCATGGATGTGGATTGCACTCAGTTTCTAGGATTGAAGTTGCGTGGCCCCGGTCTGACAATGGTTCTATGGGTGGAGTAATAACCACACTTGAAGGACCGACGTCTGTTCGAGATCGAGTAGAGCGGGTTTGTACACGGGGATGAGAGTAGTTCACCTTATCATGGCGGTGAGAGTCTTCATCAGATCCCGACGGAAGATCTAGTTTTCGCTTCGCGGATCCAAATACCTCCTCGCCTTCCAAATGGGGAACTTGAGTAGCAAATTGATTTGCGCCAGGGAGCTTTTTGATTGCTGTAGCAACCTTTAGTGGATCCTTAGATCGTCGGGCTGCCCGTAAACGAAGTTCGTCGAGGTGGGGCCCAGTTCCCGAAGCGTGACCCTGTAAATAGGCCCAATAGTTTGTGGTTTGCATCATTGCACGCATCATATCGTCTGTCGTAGCAACATATAAGCACGTCCCTCTATTGCCCGACATTTGTAACCATCTATTGTGCACCGTCTCATATAGGTTGCAGGATGGCATTTCAGCCAATTCTTCAATGTCGAGGTCCTGTCGAGCAGTCAACAAAATTCAGGGATTTAGGTTAGGGCATGTGAAATCGAAGAGCGAAGATACATAGGCTTAGGGCTAGTGTTTAGAAGACGTAGAGTATGTATAGAAGGAGGTAAATCAATGTAGGGTTAGGTTTGTGATAACTTACCATGTCCATGAAGCTACCCCATTGGTGGTAGCGGAAGTGCCAAAAACCGAGCCAATCGTCCAGCTCACATACAGCCTCCTCCGTTGCTGCACGAGATGAGAGCCACCAACCTTTAATGCCGAGGTATAATACTTCGGCCTCTTCAAATGATTTTGCATCTCTATACTGTCTACATAGCTTGATATGTTGGTCTTGTAAATCAGTTTGGATAAGCTTCTTTGTGTGCCGATTGAGTGACGTTACCCAGTGAAGAAAGCATGTCCTCTCTCTATCAACCATCTTTGCCGTTGGGTCGCCGCTTCCGTAGATTATCCTCATAGCGTTCCAGTTAGCCTGCGCACTATCCGCCATGAAACCCTTGAAATTAGGGTTTGTGATACCGTGGCGAGCCATCACATTGTTGAGAGCTGACCACATCAACTTCTGAGACTCAACGTCCTCGCTCTACATATCACATATGGCGATGCTCATCACCCGGCAGTATTCAGGATCGTACACATGGCATGCCATTGTAGTCCAACCCTTCACACGTTTGACATGGTCGAACATGATCCAGGAGTTCTGCAGGTCTCCGCCAATTTGCATTCGCCTTACGAGATCCACACCGCTCCCTGGACCTTCTTCAGACATCTTGAAGAGGTACACCTTATCTTTTCCTTGTCCCGGGAAAACGCTATCTTGGATGTATGCGTAGGGACTCTTCAACTTGAGTTTGATGATGTTGTCTAGTGGTCCTCCATTTTCATTGGGACGTAATGTAGAGATAGCGTTGCGGATGTTGGGTGAGCTTAGGATTCGAAATCTCTCCATCACCGCCACAAGGGAATCTCCACGAAGGGGTTCAGGGACTCCCTCCCGATCAAGTGCAAACAATTCGGTGGACAAGAACTCTTTACTTGCGGCAAGAGCAATTGCAGAGTTCTTGCCAGTTGGGGTTCTGTGGACCTCATTACTCACAAGCTCAGAAACTCTTTGAACAGACTCTCGACATACTCCTTTTGCGGTCGGATGTTGGTGGGTGCCCACGTGAATACAAGCTCTTCCAATTCCACTCTTGTTAAGAATGTAATACATTCTGCACGGACAAGAGGCAATGCAAGAGGGCGGAGACTTACAAATTCGACATTGGACAGTGGAATGCGCCGGTGGCTGCTCCCCTACGAGAAATACGTGTGTTGTAATGCCATCCCACTCCGTGTCGTTGTGGAAGCCGGAGCGACGCAATCTCGGACAACTGTCGTTCATGCATTGGAGGTGACCGACACAACTTGAGTATCTGAAGGTAAGACCATAGTCATTGACAATGTTAGTAGTATGTGTTTTGGTCCATAGATGACCATCATATCTTTTGTCCATCCCTTCCATTTTACGAGCGTATGATGGAGACAAATTACTCGGCATGGGTGGGAACTCAAACATTACATCACCATTGAACTCTGAAAGAAGAAATTGGACTTTCTCACACCGTAGAGCATCCAGATCCAAAAATTTCAAATCACTCTTTCCACGTAGTCTGTACTGTAACTGCTTAAGACAATTGAGGATGCTTGTAGGATCTGAGGCTGGATGAAGAGGAGGACGTGAATTCTGAGACGGCAGAGTAGAGACTGACTGTGACAAAGTTTCAGGGACTTCAAAGACAGTTTCTGTTATTGGAGATAGGAAGGAGAAACGGGAATTTGATCTAGGAACGGATTCATCATCTAAGGACTCACTAAGTAGGATAGTCGCACTATCAAATGATTTAACTTTGACTGGAGCTGGAGGAGACAAATACAAAGTCGGCTTCTTTGACTCTGAAGTGGGAATAGAGGGGCAAAGGATTGGATTTCCGTAAACCCTATATTTTCCTGGCAAAAGTCTCCAGAGAAGGTCACCATCATGGATATGTTTCTTCTGCATAATTGTAGACAGTACTAACTCTCCGTTTGGATCAAAGACTTCCTCCTCAATCCACATAGACCTCATAGCATAATTGAAACGATGAGTGAGCATCGATTCAAAGACCCATGCTACGTCATCGTCACCTAGAGGGACGGAGATCGGAACGCTTCCATCTCCACCACGAATAGTTGCCATAGCCATGGCGTGTGGGGGGACGTAAACTGCTGCTACTACTACGGAACTCACCCGGTACGAACACTCTTACGAATGTGGGAATTTGTATGAATGGATATATGGTAGAAAAAGAAGGGTTGAAATAGAATAGAGACGTTGTGAGTATATTAATTTAGTGAATTTAAAATGTAAGTTTTAATAGTTTGGTAAGTTTTTTAGAAGTGCTAGTTACAGATGAGCAGCAGCTGGCGGCTAGCATGTATGAAATTAGAAATGTCTAAAATTATGTTACGATACACGTTGATCTAATAGTCCAATGAAAAAGTGGAAAGGAAGCTAAAATGGAAGCTACAAGAAAGGTTATTGCAAGTTAAATCTTAAAGCATTAATCTCGTGGGGTGCAAGTGACGATGCCTTAACGAGTATTTAGAAATTGGGTTTTAAATATTGTGATACTTGAGTTTATTTCTAACATATCATAGTAGAAGGTAGTGGGCAAATAATGCAGATGACAGTTAGCATTGATTAATTTTGGTTATGAACTAATATTGTCATTACATATAATATTTACGCCTATTCAATATAGCTGAGTGGTTGGTATCTTTGAACTTTAGGGTAGCAAGTGGGACCGCATAACTATCGTGTGGAAATGCTTTAACGTTAATGTGTAGTGGTTGAAAAGAGGAATGCAGGAGGAGGTGAAGCGCAGACGCTATAAGTCTAGATTCAGGTTTTCCACTCCAAAGCAACTCCTGAAGTCTAGAATGGCACGACGAACAAGGTCTAGGAGATTGGATTTGGATGGGACTTCGCTTAGTTCAACTTTTGATAACATGGTGTGTGGTGACCATTTCGAGCGCGAGGAGGAGGAGACCGGCATTGCGAGTTTATTAGGTGTCATAGTACGTGTTGGCAACTATTCACATCTTAACACAAAGATACCCTTAAGGTAATCGTTCCCACAGAGAATCACCGTGAACTACAACGACTAACAACCAGCTTATATTTACATAATGTTACCTATATCACAATAGTTACATCCAAGGAAAGAAGGAAAAAGGGTTAGATTACAACGCCTGAGCGTCATCTACATCCACCACCCCGCTCTCCGTACGAGTGTTTTCCCTCGGGTAGGAGCCTACTTCGCTCGGAGGTAGGGACCTTCGGGTAGGAGCCTACTTCGCTCGGAGGTAGGGACCTTCGGGTAGGAGCCTACTTCGCTCGGAGGTAGGGACCTTCGGGTAGGAGCCTACTTCGCTCGGAGGTAGGGACCTTCGGGTAGGAGCCTACTTCGCTCGGAGGTAGGGACCTTCGAGTAGGAGCCTACTTCGCATCGGAGGTAGGGACCTTCGGGTAGGAGCCTACTTCGCATCGGAGGTAGGGACCTTCGAGTAGGAGCCTACTTCGACTTAGCCCCGGTTAATGGGGGGGTTATCTTTACAACTATGCACACTATAGACATTCGGAGTACATGAGTATCCGGATAAGGATTATATCACCCCGGACGTAGTTCGTGGACTCATAGAGATTTTAGCGTTGAACACAAGTAACAGCTATTCTACCTCCCATTCTCTCCTTCTAACTCAACTCACTCACTTGGATGGTTATGGTGTCACTGAGATCCCCCCGAAGGGATGTTAGACCCGTGTTTCCAAGGCTGGGAGCGTCGTAATGTAAGTGAGCAAGGGGCCTACCCGCCCACTATCCGTCCTCCTCCCAGTCTCCCTCCACCTCCGATGCAACTGGGGGTGGGATGTTTCAGGGAGTGACATGAGTCTTCACAACCGACACCAATCGGTACGCCGGGAGGTCACTCAAGACTCACTTATGACCCTCATACATCCGTCACTCCCCCCTCGTCCTTCCCTAGACACGTACAATCTCACCTGTTATTCCCATCCACCCAACTAATCTACTTGATGGAACAAGGAAACGACTGTAACAGTTAGAGTTGGAGTCACGCCCCTACTATCTATCTTCTCACCTCACCTGTTATTCCCACCCACCCGGACTAATCTACTTTGATGGAACAAGGAAACAGTGATTAGATAGTTAGTATGGACTCGAGGAGTGGACTACTTGAAATGGCACTCACAGTCATGTATGCAATCCGAGCTCTCCAACCATCGAAGGTCTTCTCAGAGCGTAGGTTTAGAATTCAACTGAAAGCAAATACACACATCAAGCAGTGAAAAGAGGTGCCACGGGACTCCTCTCTTATACCGCGAAGGACTCACACAAGAGTCCAAACTCAAAGATACCTTCTAACGGTGACATTAACTACTCTTGGCGGCGGTAGCTGCCACTCCACACGACGTGCACCGTCAGAGGTCACTTATTACACAAAACCCAAGGCAAAACCAAGTCAAAACCCAAAGTCAAGACGGGGCCTAGTCCGCGAATGAACAGTGACCTACCCACTAAGATTCTGACCCTACTTCCGGGTCAACTCCTCAAGTCTTCTCTTCTCTTCCCTCCTCTTCCGCTTCTTTGAACTCTTGCTGGAAGTCGGGTGCGCCGCAGCCTTCGCGAGTGTCACAAGTGGTGATAACAGATCCGCAGATGAAGAGGGTGCCGATCCGGCCATGGATGCCCGAGGCAAGGCCTCCATCGAAGTCACGGAGGCATCCGGACCCCCCGGAGCGAGTAGCACGGAAGTCGTGCTTCGGTGGGGCTCGATTCGGGGCGGAAGGGTCGGTGTGAGACTCGGAGTCCCAGTGAAGACCTCTTGTTGTACTGGAAGGTGCAAGTATGCCGAACTCTCATTCGTGGTTTTCCCAAAAAGAGACATACCCGGCAAAGGAGTAACCGTCGGTGTCGCGCGGACGGGGTCTCCAAGGGAAAACTGGCGAAGGAGAGTCGTTCGCGGAGGCTCCATCGTGGCACCCAAGCCATTTTTCCTCCCACTCTGTACTTGTGTGGTGAGATCTGAAGGGGAGGGACAGGCGGGGACTCCCACAGTGGGAATTCGAGAAGGCAGGTCAGGACTATCGAGATCAATCACTCCCTTCCCCGGCGGAGGTCCTTGGTCACCCGAGTCTTGCTTCTCCGAATCCGCATCCGAACCCGAGTCATCATCCTTGTCAGAATCCTCCACGAACTTGGGTAGAATATGGGTGAGGTTGCTTACCAATAACCTCATGTTAGCATACGTCTCTTCGATCTTTACGGTTTGCTCCATCAAGAAGGCAATTACCTTCTTGCTGGAAATGTGACCATCCCTCTCCAACCTCGCATCAAACATCTTCGCTTTCATCACCGCCTCCGCCGGGACGTGCAATGCCTCCTCCACTTGTTGCAACGCCGAGGTCGAGGCATTGGCTTGGAGAAGGGCCTCCTTGCAACTCCGCTCGGCCTCCAAGGCCCGACTCTTCATCTTGGTTACTTCCAAAGTGAGTCGGTTCACCTTCTATTCCATAAGGCGGAGGTCACCGACTCCTCCCATCTTCTCCTTAGCCGCTGCGACTAATCCTTGGTAAGAGGTATTGCCAATCAGGCTGCCCAACTGACCCAAGGTCTTGTCCACATCGTCCACATACACCCACAGAGCCTCCACCAACTTGGAGGCACGATAAGTCTTCCCTCCAAGTTGAGCTAAGCCTGTAGCGGCTACCCGGGCAGCAGCTCGAGTTCGGGTGGAAGGTGCTCCTCCTTGGCTTGGTCGTTGTCGCTTGGGAGGTGGGAGAGCTTCTCCCTCTGACTGCGAAGAGCTACTTCCTCCCTCCGATCCCGGCTTGGGCTCCGACTCCGTCCCTTCAAACTTCTTCATCATCAGCTGCGTGCCGTACGCCATAGCCTCCTCCTGAGTGGTTTCCTTGAAGTGGTGATAGAGGTGGATGAGGTATGGACAAATGGGGGAGTGCCTTGTGCTATTGACACTCTTCATCAACCTCATCACTACCTCCTTCATGATAAGCGCCCAATTCACCATCCGCTCTCCGAGATAGGCACCATAGAGGGTGTTAGCTAGGGTGATCGTGACTCGGGTAGGTTTCTCCGGGTGGAAGATTGGCACAAGGAAAGCAAAAACCCTCTTCGCTCGAGGATCTTGGCAATCTTGCAATGCATAGCCATTCTTGGCATCCTTGGTACCAAAGAGCCCCTTGGCGTACTCCTCTTTCTTCAAACTCGTGAAGCCCGCCCCCTGTCGCGGGAATCCGTACACCTCCTGCCATCTTCCCATGGTCGACCGGTCTGGGCAAGCGCGGATGCTACTTCCCTCCGGCTCTGGTAGCGGATCTTATCGTAGCTCCTGCACCGTGGAGTCTATGCAAAAACTCCAACAGAAGTCCAAGAGAGAAAGGCAACCCATCCGCAACAGATCTTCCTTTAATTTGGTGAGCTCGAGTGGCTCCCTTGGGACTGTGGGAAAGACCTCCTTGGTTAGGGAGGTCATTTTTGACAAGGCTTCCTCCCTTGGCCTCCCTCTCTTACCTTAGCCCTGGATCCTCAATTCCCCTCTTGGGCCCTTCAGCTCTCTCTCTTCCTCCCAGGTTCTGGAGCTCTCCTCCCTCGGGTGTTAGTACGCCCTCCTTCCTTGTGCTCTGGTGTGGAGGTGTCCAGGCCTTTGTGCCCGGGCTGGACTCTCCTTCGTGCTCCTGCTCGGACCTACGAGAGCACCCTCCAGCTCGGACCTGCAAGAGCACCCTTCCAGCTCGGGCTGGACTCTTCTTCGTGCTCGTGCTCGACTCTCCTTTGTGCTCGTGCTCGGATGTCGGTGGGGGAGCTCTTCTCCGTGCTCGTGCTCGGACTTACTTCGTGTTCGGGCTGGACTCTCCTTCCTACTCGTGCTCGGACCTACGAGAGCACCCTCCAGCTCGGCCCTGCGACTTACCTCAACTCGGGTGTTGGTGCCCGGATGTCGATATGGGAGCTCTCCTCCGTGCTCGTGCTGGACTCTCCTTCGTGCTCGTGCTCGGATGTCGGTGCCCGGATGTCGGTGTGGGAGCTCTCCTCCCTGCTTGGGCTGGAACTCTCCTTCGTGCTCATGCTCGGACCTGCGAGAGCACCCTGCAGCTCGGACCTGCGAGAGCACCCTTCTTGCTCGGGCTGGACTCTCCTTCGTGCTCGTGCTCGGACCTACGAGAGCACCTCTCCAGGTCGGGCTGGACTCTTCTTTGTGCTCGTGCTCGGACCTACGAGAGTACCCTGCAGCTCGGACCTGCGAGAGCTCCCTTCTTGCTCGGGCTGGACTCTCCTTCGTGCTCGTGCTCGGATGTCGGTGGGGAAGCTCTTCTCCGTGCTCGTGCTCGGCCCTACTTCGTGTTTGGGCTGGACTCTCCTTCATGCTTGTGCTCGGACCTACGAGAGCACCCTTCTTGCTCGGGCTGGACTCTCCTTCGTGCTCGTGCTCGGACCTACGAGAGCACCTTTCCAGGTCGGGCTGGACTCTTCTTCGTGCTCGTGCTCGGACCTGCGAGAGTACCCTGCAGCTCGGACCTGCGAGAGCTCCCTTCTTGCTCGGGCTGGACTCTCCTTCGTGCTCGTGCTCGGATGTCGGTGGGGAAGCTCTTCTCCGTGCTCGTGCTCGGACCTACGAGAGCACCCTGCAGCTCGGACCTGCGAGAGCACTCTTCCAGCTCGGAGCTACTCCAGCTATCTAGTGGTGTGATGTGGAGTCCTCCAACCCGGTTATTATACTAGGGCTTTGGTGAGCTTCCGTGCCGTTGCCAGTGGGGCTTCCTTGCCGTTGCCGGTGGGGCTTCCTTGCCGTTGCCGGTGGGGCTTCTAAGTTCCTATTGGTTGAAGTCCTCTCCAAGCCTTCCACCTACCCGCTTGGGCTAAGGTGTTAGGGTCCGGTTTAGACCACTACTTGTCCTTTTTAACCCTATCTAAAGTCCCTGTATTCTACCTACCCTAATTCTTCCTAACAGCTAATACTAGGGGAGTACTTACCTCTAAACTTTATAATGTTGTACGGTGATACCCTTCCTAAGTAACTAATTGAAAAAAAATTGAAAATTCGTGTTACGACATTAGGCAATAGGGACGACATCGTTCAAGGAATGCAAAGTGTTATAGTCATGGGAGAAGATGACAATTTGCGCATGACCAACAACAACCCTGTGGAGTCAGCATATGACAAGGAAAACATGGATTTTTCAGGCGATGAATCTCAAAGGGTAATTTCATAACTTTTCTGATGTGGTGTAATATTTTGAATTTTCGTCTATATCATGAGTGGGCTTTAGGGGCTTTGGAGTATGTTTGGATTTTAGATCTAAATTTTTTTTCTATCTAAAAAATTAAATTGCTTTCCAAAATACATGGCTACTTTTTAAACCTGAAGTATCTGCAATATATTTTCTTATTACAAACACCTTCACTATGTGTGATTTTGAGCGTGTAATGACCACCACATGGTAGAACATAGATCCATAGAATTATGCAATGTGTAGTACAAATGTATGCCAATATCTTGAGTCAAAGAACGCTGACACTGTCCGCACTGGGAACGAAAAAACCACAGTGCATTTTTCACTAGACTCTGATTTTTACAATCCGTACGGTCAAATTTTATGAAATTTTTTATGTGTCACATTGTAGTAGTGAACTAGAAGATCCTACGGTTGGATATAGTAGGAAGTTTTTACACCCAATATTGCAACGCCACATCTTAGAAAGGTAGTTTTGAAGTGTTTTTAGTGTGAAATTGTCAAGGAATTCTAGGGGTACGTCAAGGGGAAGCGGAAAGTATGCCTATATCTTGAGTCAAAGTATGATGACTAAAATTTTATATCAAATGGTTAATAGTGGTAATTAATTGTTTCAATTAGTCTTTCAACCATGCATCTCCAAGTAGTTTTATTTAAGTGTTTTGGTGTGAAACGGGATGTAATCATGTGAATGAAGTTGTGCCTTTGAATGGATGTGCGTATAATGGATGAGAAGTTGGTAGGTCATTGGGGAGGTTCACGTCTGTTTGATTTCTCCTTTGAGTGTTGTCGGAGAGGGGGCGAAGTTGTTTTCAGGGAGATTTTTGGGAGCGGCCTGATGTTCTCAGTGTTGCGGTGTGTGCGCGAAGGGTTTGAGAGGGTTTGAGTTCGCAAGGATTGCAAGCATTTTGCCACTTCGTCAGGTGTGTTCGGCAGTTGATCATCTCAGTCCGCCACTCTTTTGCTTCAAGCGCATTCGCAAAGTTTGTCGATCATTGCTGAACTGAATCGTCAGTTTGAATCTGGATTCTAGATTTCAGTGTCGGATCTGGATTTTGAACTATTCTTTGTTGGGGTACTGAGACTTTAACGCTAGATCTTGATTCTATGAAGCTCCATAGTATGATCTCGACTCTGAAGATGTGAAGTAACTTTGAAGTTCTGTCGGATCTGGAACTTCGACGTCGATCTCGATCTCGATCTTGATGTCGATCTCGATCTCGATCTGGATCTGGATCTGAAGACGTGAAGTTCGCAAGGGTCAATGAGACTCCTTCGCTGCCGAAGGAGCATGCTTGCCACTGCTTAGCATCCGAGACTCATCACCTTCGAGACCTATGATAACCTAATAGCAGGAGTGTTGCTTCTACTACAGCAGCCTCGCGAGTTTGGTGGCGCCTGCATCGTAAGTCGAAGTAGATGTAGGAAGCAACCGACTCTGAACTTTTCTATAAACTGACGACCTTCGGTGCCGAAGGAGGTGATCCAGCCTGCCTTCGGTGTCTATTTCGTGTCAAGGGTTTGACTTCGTTGGATGAAGAAGCGACGTCAATATTATATAATAAGCTGTTTTCTTGGAGGGTGACGGTGGGGAAGGCTGAGTGTTGTGGGAACATGATTGAGGGCACCACGTGTTGGGACAGGCGTCTTGGGGTTGGGTGTGTTGTACAAGTTGGCATGGGTTACGATCACAGTGGTGGTGGGGGACCATATGACACTGGTCAGCACCTAAAGCAATGTCGATAGAATTGGGACTTTCTGTTGCTACGGCATGAAATGAGTGAAGGAATATTGGGGGGCTGTACTTTTGAAAGGAATAGCGACCTGGTTGATCCTGCTAGTAGTCATATGGATGTCTCAAAGATTAAGCCATGTATGTGTAAGTATAAACTCTTTTGTACTGTGAAACTGCGAATGGCTTATTAAATCAGTTTTCTTCGATGGTACCTTGAAACTGCGAATGGCTTATTAAATTAGTTTTCTTTGATGGTACCTTGAAACTGCGAATGGCTTATTAAATCAGTTTTCTTCGATGGTACCTTGGCTACTCGGATAATCGTAGTAATTCTAGAACTAATACGTGCACAAACTCCCAACTCGGCTGGCCAGGAAGGGACGTATATATTAGATGAAATGCCGATGCCGGTATTGCGGTGAATCATGATAACTTGTTGAATCGCACGGCCTCTTGCGAGCGTCGTGGTTTCATTCAAATTTCTGCCCTATCAACTTTCGATGGTAGGATAGAGACCTACCATGGTGGTAACGAGTGATGAGCCTCACCTTTCACGTGTCGATGGCCTGTCATGAGCTCGTGTCGATGCCTGTGTCGAGCTCGTGACTTTGCAGGAGGGAGTGTTGTCAACCTGTAACGCGAGGGGGTGGGGAGAAGTGTATACTATTGGTGCCAAGTTCCGCCGGGTCAGGCCCTCCTTGTCCGGCATCGGTGCGCACATTGTGTTGACTTGCAGTCCCACTAGGGTTTCGGTGCCGAAGTGTATGGTTTTTGGTGCCGAAGTATGGAAAGTATTATCAGGGTTTCGGTGCCGAAGTATAGAAAGTGTTGATGTTCAAGGGAGCACCTTAGTGCCGCATGATCGACAGGAGCTCATGCGGCCGCGACACGACACGACACAACACAGGCGGCCGCACCATCGACAGTGTGCCATATTATTCAGTGTGGAGCATGAGCTCATAATTTTCAGTGTGCCATATTATTCAAATGTATGTGAAGTGCCGAAGTGTATGGTTTAGGTGCCGAAGTGTATGCTAGTGTTTAGGTGCCGAAGACACAAATATGATCAAGGTTTCGGTGCCGAAGGACTCAAAGTATGATCAGGGTTTCGGTGCCGAAGGACTCAAAGTATGATCAGGGTTCCGGTGCCGAAGTATGGAGAGTGCCGATGTTCATGTGAGAGTGCCGATGTTCATTTGAGAGTGGCGAAGTTAATGCGAGAGTACCGTTGTTCATGTGAGCACTGAGAATGCCGATGTTTATGTGAGAGTGCCTCATCACAGCTCGACACAAGTAGCCGCATCATCGCACAGTGTGTCATATGTGTGCCACAGTGTGCCGTATTATTCAGTGTCGAGCATGAGCTCATACTATTCAGTGTGCCATATTATTCAGTCCGCCATATTATTCATATGTATGCTCGTGCAGATGTGTATGCCTGTGTCACGGCCGCGGTGTGGGCTTGGAGGTTACACTGAGGTTGGAATGTGAGGTTCCAAGTATTGATCGCGACCTTCACTTCACTTCAATTATTCTTGACACGGAGGGCCTTCGGTGGCAAAGGAGATGATCCAGCAGGCCGAATTTTTCTAGAAACAACGTTTAAGGTCAAAGTAATATTGACATCCAGTATGGTTCAACGTATAATCATAGAAACCTGTGAGTCTCGGATGCTAGCTTCCGATGTCTATTTGAGAACTCTATTGCGCATCATCATGTCGTTGAGAACTTAGGTGACCACAGGGCTTTCGGTGCCGAAGGACGAAATTAGTGATGAGTTCACGACTTTCTGCATCAGATGATGACGTGGGTGCTTTTAGAACTTGACAAGTCCGTTATGGAAATTTAATATATTGTGTGCCGATCCGTGGCCTTCGGTGCCGAAGGACCCTCTCTTCCAGACTTTTGATAATCGCTCGTATGCAGCTTCTTCGATTTTGAAGGTTGAGGCTGGCAAAGTTTCTTTATCTGGAGATCTACTTCCAGCCTGATTTTTATCCTTCGGTGCCAAAGGCAGTTTCACAATTATTTTATTTTCCCATTCCGATCTCGACTCTGAAAAGTGATGCTTGTTGAAATGGTTTGATCTGTAAGCGTTGATTTCTTGGTCCATTGTCTTTTGTTCTAACATGGAATTACAATTTGCAGATGGACGTTAACGAGAAGATACGGGAAGTCACTGTTCAGGCTACACATGGGAGAGATCAGGCTGACGGTGAAAGAATTGCTTCGCTAGGGGACGAGGTTTCGCGTAGAGTCGAGGATGTAATTGGAGGCTTGGTTGTTATCGGCGACTCACCTAATCAGGAAGGTGCAGCGGCTATAGCAGGCGAGGCGATAGTTGGAGGCCAATCAAAGAGCATTGATGGTTTGGGTGGAAACAACAGTATGAGTCATCTAACCATAGATGAGGCTGAAGACGCATTCAAATTAAAGGAAAAACTTGATTTGAATTCAATCATTCAAGAGTTAAGGTTCAATCCATTTTCTCACTCCAGGATGAAGATTCCATTGTGCAGGATGATACCTCTACCATTAGTTCGACCACTTCTGCTCTCCGATGTCAGAAGGTTGGAGTCTGAGTTTGTACATAGATACCGTGAGGGTGACCGTGTATTTTATGTTTCCATTACCGACGACAATGGGAACAGTCACGAGGTTGATGACGAGATTATCAAAACTTGGGACCTCCAATGGGTGTATGAGAACGACGATTTTGAATCGGAACTGTTAAAGCATGCCAGTTGGTCCCAGTTCTCTTGTAAGATGTTCTTTATCTGGGACGGCAATCACAGGCATCAGGCGTGGTCAGGATATATTTCACGCATGCATTTTGCGGATCGGAAGTGGCATTACTCGGTAGACTGTATCGTATTGAATTCCAAGGGGAGTACTGGGATTTTACTTAATGCAATGAATGACATCAATCGGTGAGTTTTCAAGACACATGTTCAAGGTCAATTGCCAATGGTTTTTCGTTGGATTTTTATGGCTAGATATTAACGAATATGATGTTCTCACTTCCAGCTCTACTGAGAACGCTCATGTGAAGACTAATCTAGTCCATCGTTTGCACCGCATCAACACATATGGACAATTGAAGCTAACCGATTTTAAGGACCTTCTCACCCACGAAGAATATAAGTCCTGTGAGAATCGGCCCAAGACTACGGCTTGGTATCCTCTAACATCAGAAGTGTTCATCAAGTTTTTAAATCGGGTATAGTTTCCTAAATTTTTTGGACTCAGAATTTGGATTGACCATTTAGGTATGCTCGATGAGCTAAATTGTATGGTATTTGGAGCATGAGGTTGCCGCAGCTGCAGATGAAGCAGGTCGAGTCTATTTGGAGCGAACTTCTCCACAGAGCAGGACTTCTCAAGGTATTCACAACGCAATGAATGAAGCATCGGTCGCAAAGTTAAAAAGTTTCAGGAGAGAATTCGACAAAATGGCAACAGTGGCTAATCCAAAGCATGGCCCCGAATTCTTGGATGCGGTCAGTTCTCCTCCACTCTCTAATTTATGTTTTGATTCAATTTGATTTCATTCTATTGTGAAATCTACTCATGCTTGCAGATTAACTACCATTGGTCCAATTTCGAGAAGCCGGAGATGTCTTTAGAAAAACTACAGAAGGTTTCGGGAACTACTGTGCCATCACAATTCAAGGTTCGTTGGTTGCAATGGTGGAACGCTGGCGAAATGAATCGAGTTGCTCTAAGATTCCCACCTGCTGGAGTGACAGATGAGAAACTTGATGTTTGGTTGCATAAAGCTTCGTTTTGGACTGAGGTAAGTCATGTCATTGCTTCAATCATTATATCTACTTCTCTGTAAGTATGATCACTAATGTGGTTTTCTTTAATCTATCAGTTGGAGGCCGCGACAGTAAGAGTCGTTAAAGAGACTATAGCATTGGAGAAGTTGAATGTGGACTGGGAAACGAACTCCAACATTGACGAGATTGCTGATTACATTGAGAAGTACCGTATCATTGTATGGGACCAAGCCTTCTACTCTATATTCAGAAAGCAAGGAGGATTCGATCGGACAACTATCTTCCTCAAAAATGAGGGAAATGAAAAGGCCATGCAACAACTCGTTTACCGGTAAGTTCACCTCAGGTGTATAATGTCTTAACGAAATTAACTTTGATAAGTTAGCTTCAATACTTAAGAATTTGTAGTTTTATGATTTTTGGATTTATTTCTGCGAGAGAACAATTTGATTTCTTTGGTGCGAAAAGGGAGAGTCCGCAGTTACATTGAAATTTAGATCCAAATCATGTATATGAAATGTCTAATGACCCCTTCTTATTGTGTAGATATTTTAAAAGAGAACTGCACGGCAAAGGTGTCATTGATCGAAAATCAATGCCCAAGTTTTTCGGCGCCTGGACAGAAAAGGGTTCAATGTGTATGCTTACCGCTGCCCAACTGCGAGCGTTCAATTCATCCGAGCACCAGTCCTGTCCATGGTACCTTGAGTGCCCTCGCAAGTTTGCTCCAGCGGACGAGGAGGAGGAGAAGGCGAAACAAGCACCACCTACTGAACTAGTTCAGAATCTCGATGATCTTGCAGAAGACTTAACCGATTTAACTGAGCCAGGTGTAATTGTGACAAAGAAGGGTGGCAAAAAGGCTTTGGAGTCGATGGAGGGGAAGAAGAAGGATCCAACAATTGGTAAGAAAGCGAAAGCTAGTGTCTCTAAGGGGAAGGAATTGGAATCATCCACAGTTGAAGTGGACCAGCCTCATGTTCCTTCAGCTACAACTACAGTTCCATCTCAAGTACATACGGTGACCGACACTCCCTTGTACCCTCCTGAATTGCTTTCTGTCACGACTGAGGAATTTGCTGCTTCGCAGCTCTATGCCAAGAGCTTCACACGCACTGTTACACACGGGATTAAGGCAACCGTTTTACCATTGTGTACTTCCATTCCGACGCTCATTGACTTCATGGTTTCAAATCATCAACTTCCTCCAGAGTGGTTGAAAATCTTGTCTTTTGCTCAAAAGGTATTAAATTCAAACCTCTCGTACTAATTGTACTTAATTAATTTTTAAGATCATATACATGTGCATAGTTTTCCATGATACTGTTGTTGATTATATATGCCCTCTGTGCTAGGCTGGTCGAGGGATGGAGCGGCGCCTTGGTGGAATTCTCAAGCGTGAGGCTTACCTCGATCTCATTATAGCGGACATGCCAGATGGTTTGCCCATTCCTGGTTTGTCCCTTAGCCACTCAGTCATTCCAAGTTGGAATGATTTGACAGAGGACTGGTCGGAGCCAATTTTTGAGTTCGCTAGGGACACTCTCCAGGATGACGGAGCTATTGTACTCTTCCATCCTGATAATCCAACCGTTCGTGAAGCAACAGACTCTTTTGCGGAGGCCTACGGATTTGCGCCCCTCCATGATTGGTGGGGCGTTAATGAGATGCATCTCACGTCTTACAAGAGTGAGAAGTGCACTATAAGTTTGACACCACACTTAGTCCATCTTGGGGTTCAATTTAATTTCATTTCCTTTATCCTTCTCATTTTTTTATTTTTGCAATACACAGACAAAGCGGTTCTGGATCATTCTTTTCATCAAGACATCCTATAAAGATGAGAAGGTTCATTCAAGGTTTTCAATTGAGAAAAACTTGGATGTTAGCAAAGTGAAGACTGACATCGTTGGTGAGGGAGTTCTCCATAACTTTTTGACCGCCAAAATGTCATTGAAGAATGGAGACGTACCTTGGCGAGGGGCTAGAGAAAAGAACCCTATTCTACTCCAAATGTTGATAGAAAGCTTCTCGCAACCAGGGCATGTTGTCCTAGACTGCAACGCATCTACCGGTAACTTCTTCTACTTTCTATTCTCTTTAATCTTGTTCTATCATCACTCATTATTTACAAGTCTAATGGTGTCCTCAATGATCCTAGGTGCGAGCGTGCATGCTTGCAAGAAAACTGGGCGCCACGTGGTTGTCTTGGAGGCCGAAGCAGACATCTTTGAAGCTGTGCTTGCCCCTCTCGAATCTTTGGAGATGTCAGAGGACTTAATGCAGAAGAAACGGAAAGAACCGGATTCTTCTGGCAACTCCCTTGTGGTTAGGCCTTCTAAAAGGGTCCCTAAAAACCGATTGAGTAAGTAAGTCAAATCCTTGCATTCTCATTGTCTGGTGAATTTCCTATCCTACAAATTGTCATTGTTGTAGTATAATTTCTCACTTCTCTTCACTAATGTAACAATGTTTTCTTAATCAGTTTGGTAGATCAAATGAAGAGTCCGCCTAGCCCGATGTCTTTGCCTTGTTATATTGAGGCTAATGCGGTTCAGCTCGCGGAGATTCAAACGCCACATCGTGCGCCAATTTCACGAGTATATGATAGTAGAGTGCACAAATATCTTGATTTGGAGGCTGTGGAAGCTTTAGACGATGGATCTAGTGCTGGATCAGCCAGTGCTGGAAGTTCCTAAATCACCAGGGTTGTTGGTAGGCTTACGGCTACTTCAGTATGTTTTATTTTGTGCAATTTTGTTTCATGACCATGCGACGGTTACCATTGTTTTTTCTTTTAATTTTGAACTTAGTAGTGCGACTAAAAGGGCCAATATTTTTGTGTTCTAATACATCTTAAAGCCGTTGCATTGCAAGTCCAAAAACTCTATTTCCTGAATTTTGAGTATTTGTTCCCCTTGATCCCACGCATCTCTAATCTTGATTTTTGTCACTAGTTATTTTTAAACGACAACCAACAAGCTTCTTCGGCACCGAAGATTGCTCTCACCTTTTTTTCTAGTTAATTTGTTGTTTGTCTGAGTTCTCAGCCTTGTCTCGAATATATCTCTAAAATTCTTTAAACTTACTTCACTCATTGCGGTTTTCTGATTTTCCCAGTACCCCAACTAACGTCTTTCATTTCCAAGTCATTTAAAAATCTGAGTCTTAACATCCTTAAAAACATCACCATTTATGGACAGAGTCATTCATCTCCATTCATCCATGCAATCTATCATCCATCTACATTCATCTTTGTTCTCCAAAGACGTAGAATAATGGCCTAAATACCACCATTATTCTACTTTTAATGACTTATTTCTTCAATGGATGTAGGATTCTCGACTAAATTTTTAACTAAACTTCAAACAAATTTCTAGGTAATTGGCCTAAAATTTCAAAAATATTACCTCACTGCTCACTGCTCACTGCTCACTGCTCACCGCTCACTGCTCGCATGTTAGCAACCCTGCTTTGTATGGCTTCCAGTATATTGGTGTTTTGTCCTTAAAGTGATATGCACTTTTTTCCCTTTCAACACTCCCAAGTCCTCTAGACTAAAGGCAAAACAATCGATATACTCCTTTAAAACTCATGTTCTTCTACCTCAATTGCTCTATCCGCGAGGCCTAGTATCGGTTTCCAAGTATCCTTAGTCACCGCCTCCTTCGGTTCCTTTGAAGCAGAATTCTCCTTCCTTGGTTGCTATTGAATGCCAAATGGAGGAAGTTCTTCTTCCTCCGTTTTCATCATGCTTCCAAGTCCTTCCAATAGGCTTAGTCTGCGAATCTCTTCCATTTGGTGAGTTGTGTGTTCTTCCATGAACATCTTCTCCACAATTTCTTCCAAATCCTTCCTCTGGTGAGCCAATAGCCTACCAAAATTGCGATTCACATCACTCAACTCACCCAAATGTTGCTTACAAAATTGTACAACCCAATTCTGGAATATTTGTAAGTCTCTAGCAACATTTATAGTTCTTTCACCCCTCCTCAATTTCTCTAAAGTAGCTTCTTCTATCTGCTTTCTATCAAGCATAGAGAGACCTCAATGGAACCTTTTACTCAATTTGCATACTTTTTGTGAAGTGCACTAAATAGGGTTACAATTATAACTCTGAAGGCCAAGAAATCAGACCCAAAAAACCACTTGTGCATGTCAGATTTGTAGCATTCCTTGTGTAATCCAAGTGTGAGCGTAAATGAGTTTTAGAGCTAATTTATTGTGATCTATATCTTTCTCAAATTATTTTGCATTGTTCGACTTGTAATTTGGTAGCCACATCATTTACTTGTATGTACACTTGAGCCGTTAACTGATTTGGCACTAAACGCAGTAAATTATAAAACATGAATGGCTAAAGGTAGACTAAGCTATTTCTTATTTTTTGGGGGAAGGAAAGAGACGTCTTCAACAAGGACCACCTACACTACTGTAGTTTACATGCAAGTCACGTTTCGAGCGGGTATCATCTTCGAGCAAGTCTGTGCCAGTCATGCAAAGCTACATAAAGTGAGCGGTGTAGCGATCATATTTCACTGGTTGAAGTCAAAGAAGAGTTTCACTTATTTGAAGCAGCAATCAACGTGGGCCACTGCATGAAAACCCACATGACTTGATCAACATGTCCTGATAAAGCCATGAATCACTATGTAAATTAGATTACATGAAAATCCACACTATGTATAATAATAAGTGCGGTCCTACTCACCTATAAAGTCTTTGTCACAATGCAACTTGTGTGATAGTACGACCTACAAAATGCACATGCAAACCAAAACTTATGTTTTTCATAATAGAATGGAGTCGTGCTAGCTAAGTCATTCTACGTCGATGGACTTTAGGGACAAACTAGACTCTGCTCTCTTCTCAGGAATGGCCAGAGCTCTTCTTACACGACGGCTGGTAGGAATATTGTTGCAGAGTTTCATCACATGAGTTGGAATTAGAGTACTAACCTTGGGAGGAAATTGTGAAGTTCCTGAAGTTGTTGGAAGATGGAAGCAGACTCGGCACATGTTTCTTACTCGGTACTTGTACGTGTCTCCGACTTTCTTCTGTCTGTCTTGCTGCTGAAGGAGTAAATTGTTTGAGCTGCGTCCCAAACTGAGAGTGTGATAGAAGTGTCAAGATTTCAGGCCCTTGAATCTAGTTCCTCCTTCTGTCGATGATGAGTATCTCCCATAGCCTCTGCTCCTATGTCGCTCAAATTTCTAGGAAGAACTGTTACTCACCTGCGAAATTAAGAGGAATATCCCTCGTTAGAAACAAAGGAAATTAGCAACAGTTTTCTTCGATTGTGGCAGATTAGGGTATCTTGAGAAATCACATTTAGGCAACCAGAAAACTGCAAATAGTATCTCTATCTTCAGGAAACCTCCATGCGGTGATTTGGGGCCTTGTCCACATGCACCGGAAACGTTGCATCTTTCAAAGCAACTCTAGGAATTTCAGATATTCTCTCCTCTACCTGCACTGAAATTTTCGTCTCCGCACTGAACTAGATGCGTGACAGTTTGTAGAAACACGATGAGGCTAATTTCAAGTTGTAACCGGCCTGTTGTGTGCAGGAATATGGTGTCGCAGTGCTGGCAAGTATCCTGCTCATGCTCCTCATCCGGAGCCTCTCTTCCAGAAACTTGCCTCCAGGCCCAACCGGGCTGCCAATAATCGGCTCCTTGCACCTCCTCGGCGACCGTCCTCACGAAGCGCTGGCGCAGATGGCTCACAAGTACAAATCACACCTCCTGTCGTTCTACTTGGGCCAGAAGCTGTACGTCGTGGCCTCCTCGGCCGACACCGCCATGGAGTTCCTCAAAACGCACGACGCCACCTTCAGCTCCCGGCCTCCCAGCCGAGCATCCCAAGTCATCTTCCCCAAAGGTAAGCAAAAAACCAGACAAATCCATGTCGAAAATTCAGAGCAATCCATGTTGAAAATCAGTCTTTGAAGTCCATGGTGGAAATCAGTATTTGCAATTTATGGTGGAAATCAGTCTTGGAAATCCATTGAATCCATGTTGAAAATCTAGAGCAATCCATGTTGAAAATGAGTCTAGCAACTCATGTTGAAAATGAGTCTAGCAACTCATGTTGAAAATCCAGAGCGACTCATGGTGGAATTCGAAGTCCAGCTTTAGGACCTAAATGTAACCCTCAAGTTCGCAGATGTGACATTCTCGGACATGACACCGCAGTCACGCCACCTGAGGAAGATCCTCCACCTGCAGCTCACGAGCGCGAGGAGGATCGAGGAATCCGAGCACATCCGCAACGACGAGTTCACGCAGATGCTGCAGAGCATCCCCAGCAACGAGGTTGTCGACGTGAGGGCGTGCGTGGGGGTCATGACGGCCAACATCCTGACGCGCCTGATCATCGGGAAGCGCTTCATGCGCGCTGGGAGCGGCGTCATAGACGCCACCGAGAAGCGGGAGCTGCACGAGTTCATAGAGATCACGGACGAGATAGGGAAGTGTCTGGGGGCGGCAAACCCTGGAGACGTGATCCCGGCGATGAAGTACGTAGATGTCTTCGGGCTCGAGGAACGGTTTCGACGGCTTCGGGGCAAAATGGAGGTGTTCCTGAGAAAAATTATCGATGAGCGCAGGAGGGTTCCGCCGCCTGAGAAAGACCTGCTCCAGGTTCTGCTCGAGGAGATGGACACGAACCCGCAAATCACAAGCGAAGTCGTCACCAGCATCATTTGGGTGAGCCATGAAGCCCTAAAACGAAACCTTCCTTCAATCCTACGATGAAGGTTCCTTGAGATCCTAACGTCATGAAACCTTGAAACTTTGACATGTCACCCTGAAATCCAAGCATGAAACTCTGGAAAGCCAGACATGAAACCTTGATTCAATCCTGACACGAACCCTTGACATGATCGCAATGTCACGAAATTTTGAAACCTAGAAACTCTAACACAAAACCCTCGGTCTCACTTGCCTCGCAGGAATCCTTCGCGGCAGGAATGGAGACGACCGTCCTCGCAACCGAGTGGACGATGGCAGAGATTCTCCGCAACCCCAACGTCCAGGCCAACGCCCACGCCGAGCTCGACTCCATCGTAGGCCGCTCGCGGTGCGTCGCCGAATCTGACCTCCGACACTTGAAATACATCAAATCCATAGTGAAGGAATCTCTCCGCCTGCACCCCATCATCCCCCTGCTCATCCCGCACCAATCCCACCGCCCATGCCGCGCCTCCAGGTACGACCTCCCCGCGCAGACCTGCCTCTTCATCAACGTGTGGGCAATCGGGAGAGATCCCATGGTTTGGAAGAATCCGCTGGATTTCAGACCTGAAAGGTTTTTGGAGCGGGATATGGAATTCTCTGCCAAGGATCAATTCGATCTGTTGCCGTTCGGCGCGGGGCGCAGAATGTGCATGGGGCTCTCGCTTGGCGCGCTCTTAGTGGAGCTCAGCGTCGCCAGCTTGCTGCACGGATTCGCGTGGGAGGCGGCCGGAGAGGTGGACATGGCGGAGGGGATCGGGCTGTCGGTGGCCAAGGCGGAGGCCTTGAGCGCCACCGCCGCGCCGCGCCTCGCACCTGATGTGTATGCATGAGCTTGATCGATCAACATGCAGCAGCTTGGGGCATTACTAGATTGCACACTTCTCAGCGTCTTGTGAATGAGCTTGAGTCTCCATCCAAAACATTGGTCCCGATGACATGAAAGATGCCTTGAGGCCGCCATTGAATGCGCCACGATCGACAAGCATTCAAGACGTGGATGTGCAGCTGAGAACTAGTCCCTGAGCAGCCGCAGATTGTATCCAGATTGAGGTCAAGATCACCAATTGGAAAGTTACAGTTGTATAGAGTCACAACCTGTGGCCTGTTTACTTACGCAAAAATGAAGTCGGAGATCGGCATCTGATCAAGGATCAACTCATCTATCTTGTGTGCCATGAATAACAGTGCACAAGAGGCGCAACCATCATAATGTTCAAGTACTGTATCTTGTAGCTTCAGGAGAAGAACCATTAATCTAGCCCGCAGGTTCGATATGATTTCTGCGTTTTGATATTGAGCTGTCATTTCAGATTGCAAGGACAGGGCAAAGCATATCCATCAATCCGACGCTCAGATTGTATGCTGCGTACTAGATGATGTCCTTGATATTAAAAAACGGTAATATTGTCCACTGCCCATAAGCATTGGTGAGGTGAAGGAGTGGGCTGAGAGCGGAAGGGTATAAGAAAGGGGCGCTGAAAACGACGAGGTGTACCTTTCTCGGCCTTTTGGCTAAGATCAAGTGTAGTATCTGTTCTTATCAGTTTAATATCTGATACGAGGCTCATCGAGCCTCATGATATTAATCTAATTTTTCCGCGGGTGCGGGTCCATCAGGCAGCTTGCTGCTCGGACTCGCCCGCGTCGCCATGGAAAAGCACTACCTCCTTGGCCGGCGCAGCCCCACCTCCTCTTCCTCCGGAGGGACCCAATTCTAAGCTCAAACAGCAAACATATCACCTGCATTGGAATCTTCTGTCACCAGCAGCCTTGTGCTTATTATATGTGACTTTTTCCTATGTCTTGGATGAATAATCGGATTGCATTGAATTGAAACTCTCTGACCATGGCGATGATGTCGTCGGTGGATCAATCAACATGGAGTAGTAACACGAAAATGAGCTTGAAATTGCATCCAGCTGTACTGGACAGTCCTTAAAAAGGCGTCTTAATGATATCAATATGTCGAAACTATGCTGAAATGTATAATGGCGGAGGTTTTATGTTACCGATCAGATTCATCTCAGAGCTTTGGTGAGGAATATTATTCACTTCACACCTGGAAATGCAGAGACCTCATGCCCATCTGAAGAGGCGAGGAATTTACATCGTCAGAGCATTCATTCTTCTGCATGGAATTCTCTATACAAGTAGAAAGACTTGGTTTGCATGCAGATTAAACAACAAGAAACCTCATGAGTTTTCATACTTGAAGTACAAGAGCACTTCTCATAACATATATATAGGTTAGCATCATACACACCAGCCATGGCCAGAGATCCACAAGCAAAGAACTTGATCCCCGAAGTTTGAAGAATCATGTAGTCTCCAAACGTTTGATCCACCTGAACTGCCTCCTCTTGCAAGCAGTTACATATCCACGACTTTCACTGGACGCGACATTCCACAATGTATCCCGAATCTAGCACATGGTCATGACGTTGGGTACCCAGTTGCTAATGTGAAGACTTTGAATCTACTCTCGAGCAAGTGAATCTGTTTACACTACAGACGCTTCATCGTCTGGATTTCTTTAAAAGTGTAGTCCAACCCACCTCAAGATGTTTTTGGAGAAGCCATGAAAAAACCATACTAGAGTTTTTGGTATTATATGTTTATGAAGTGTGTGCTGTTTGAGCTAGGAATTGGGTCCCTCCGGAAGGGGGGATGGGGCTGCGCCGGCCAAGGAGGTAGTGCTTTTCCATGGCGACGCGGGCGAGTCCGAGCAGCAAGCTGCCTGATGGACCCGCACCCGCGGAAAAATTAGATTAATATCATGAGGCTCGATGAGCCTCGTATCAGATATTAATCAGATATTAAACTGATAAGAACAGATACTACACTTGATCTTAGCCAAAAGGCCGAGAAAGGTATGCTGTGACTTCCTCACCTCCCCCTTCTAATACCCTTACACGCTCATCCCACTCCCCCTTCGCTCACCAATAGGTATGGGAGTTGGGACCACGACATCTTTACATTGAAAGTTTCGTCTCGTTTACACTGAAATGGATCGAGTGACCGACTTGACGACTTGGTTGGAGACCGCCATTGACGCCACATATGATTCCACGTTATCAAATCCACAAAGCTCCTTGATTCTTGCCATTGACGCTGGAGCGTCCAGGCGGAAATTCTCGAGATCCGCTTGTTCAGCAAGCTTTGAATCTGCACTCCACTTTGTCCTATCCTTGCGTGCAGAAATAACTGCCCTACGTATAGCAGAATGAACTGAACCCGCGAGCAACAATGGCGCTTCTCCTGACGCTGCACGCAATATACCATCATGATAGGTTCGTGTTAGACTCATTATATGTCGATCCAAGATAGATGACCTCACTCTGTTGAGCTTGGAGCAGGTTCAAGTTAATTTACGTACTACTAGTGGGATCTATACTAACTAGCGAGATCATCACAGCATTAGCCCAAAATGATGTCTCACCTTTGGAGGATAGGACACGATCCTGCAAAGCGGGGCTGTTGAAAAGCTCAACATGGAACCGCTTGCTGATTGTGTCAACCGTGGGAATTTTGTAGGTCCAAGTGCCATCTGCCAGCTCCCTTCCATCCTTGTCAACCTCAACCCCTTCCGTCGTGAAAAACCCAACCCCTTGCACGAAGGCGCCTTCAACCTGGAAAACCGGCAGATTATTTGTTGAATGATTCATGTGCACCTAAAGAGTGGAGGAAGAATGGAGCAGGTTGGCACCCTGACACCGACCTGGCCAATGTCAACTGCAGGGTTCAAGCTTTTCCCGCAGTCAAAGACAAGATCCGTTGCCAAAATTTGTGTCTCGCCAGTGAGAAGGTTGATTTCGACCTGAGAAATCATACAGAAACAACCATCAGAGAGTACGCCGGAAAATACTGCAAAGATATTCCCCTTGTGATATGAAATGAAAGCCTACACACATGCAAAATCAAGTGAAACGCTTACTTCACTCGCAGCGGCTCCGTAATTGAGGTAAGCCGACTGCTTTGGCGTGTACTTGTGATGCACCTTCAAATCAGTCGTGTACATTGCCTGAAACATCGCACGTTGGATTATTCTCAGCAAAGATGGACACAAAATTTTCACTGACTCACGGTAGCACTGGGCCGATGGACTAGTACTACCTTGGAAACGAGAGTGTCCCATTTGACGTCACCGTCCGGCGCTCCGGCCTGCAGCGATTGGTACACAGGAGTGAGCCTGTCCACCAAAATCGCGCAGGCAGCTTGAACAGCTGCGCAGCAACCTTCGGAGGTCGTGCTATTCGACGTCATTCCGCTGTTCGCCACGCTGATGGAATCCATCTGGACGATCCTGATTCTCGATAAGTCGACTCCTCGTCCCTGAAACGTCACTCACCAGCTGATTCAAAAAGGTGGTTGCAAAGACTAGGTTGTTCAAAGTCAAATGTGGTGACGAAAGCGGATGATGAACAGATCTATACCTGCGGGAATAGCATGCTGAGTGCAAAAGCTGCAGCTTGGCGAACTTTTGTGTGCAGTCCTTGGCCGACTTCGACGCCGGGAGTTTCCAGCACAATGGAGCCATCCGCGAATATGGACACCATGGCCGATTTGCTGCTGGCCAGGTTGGTGTAGATGATGGGGATCATTGCCAGTCCCCGTTTCACCCAAGTACTCGTCTCATTGAACAGCTGCACCTCTCGCTCACGGTCCGCCCAGTTCATGGAACCTTTCAGCCGTGCCCACATGGAGGGCAATGTGTAGCTCTCAGGCTCCCCTGCAGCCTTCGCTCCATAATAGGTCCTCAAGCTGTCCATGTCGTGGAAGTTTCTCTCACGAACGATCTCCGGGTCCAGGTTCAGCCGTGCAGCCACGCGCTCAATGATTGTTTCCGCCAAAAAGGAGCCTTGCACCTGACCAGGTCCGCGCACTGCTGTCTTCGGGACCGTGTTCGTCTTGCAGATTCGGAAGTCTAGTTCGAGAGCACCATAGTTGTACTTCTTCAAGGCGTGCGTCAAGTCACCTGGAAACATGACTAGAGAACTTAGCATTGGTAGTCCCTGCCCATGAATCTGGCTTAGGTGGTTAATCAGCTACTGACCTGGGAGGAACACAGAGAAATCCGGATCATAGCCTGCCTCTATCAGCACTTGAGCTTTCAGTGCAGTGATTCGGCCTTCTCTGGTGAAGGCCACGCTGAAGGTCGATGTGGATGGACTCCTACCCCCAATCACGCACATGTCCGTGTTTCGGTCCAAGGATGTCCGCACCGGTCTCCGCAACTTGTAAGCCGCCAGTGCACATGCAACGGCAATCTTCCAACAGCAACTCATCAGCAAATATATCAGAATTAATATTCCAACTGTACAATGGTCATGAAAAAAATGCTAGACTTACTGCACAAGTACGGAAGACCTTGCCGCCGAAGCCACCCCCTACACGCCTGGTTATGACACGGACGTTGTGTTGGGGAATGCCAAGTGCCGCCGCGACACTTCTTTGCACGTTATCAGGTGTCTGTGTCGAGCAGTACACCACCATGCAATTGTCCTCGTCGGGTATGGCCAGCGTCGTTTGCGTCTCCATGTAGAAATGCTTCTGCGACTCAGTGCTCACCTGATCATCCCACCAAAGGATTTTAAGAAACAGAATTGGACAGTGAAATATCGACTCAAAGTAGGTAAGATAACGTACTTGAACATCTTCAACTTTCATTTCACCCTCTGCAAACCCCTCCACGAGGTCGCCAATTGGCTTTGTCTCTCCCGCGACGGCAAAGTGAACGGGAAACATCGAATTGCGTTCCACAGCGTCCTTGGCGGATAAGACAGGAGGCCCCACCGATTCCAAGTCATAATCCACCTTCACTTTGGCAGCCGCCTCCTTCGCATGATCATACGAGTCTGCAACCTGTTGGAGGAACAAATAATGATCAGCCACCAACTTCGGAAAACAGGGGCAGTAGAATCATTAGAAAGCTTACCATCACCCCCATCAAGTGGCCGATGCACTCCACAAGGTCCGTTGCGAACAAACCTGATTCGATGAAAGCCATATTCATACCAACATTCTTTCCTTGTGATGGAATGTCCGCAGCAGAGATGTATGCCACTGTCCCCGGCGTCTGCAACGCTTCCTGCACGTCAACGCCTCTCACTCGGGCCAAAGCTTTCTGGCTGTACACAAACGCGGCGTGAAGGCAGTTCTCAGGTGCGGGGATATCGTCCACGTACACAGCCTCGCCTGTGCACGGAAAAGATTAGCACCCGAAGCAAAAACTCGTAGTTCAAAGGCAGATTCACACAGTACCTGAAGCTTGAAGCTCAGAGGCTATCTTGACTGTCGGTTGTCCCACGGGGTAGTACTCGTCTGACATCGTGATCCTTTGCTTTCCAGAGCTTAGTAACCCATTTAACGTGCTATTACAATCGGACTCCTTCTCCAGAAGGGGAGCAAGGAACTGAAACAGGAAACTCCCAGCAACGCTCACGCGGTACTCTGGTTTGCTTGTTCCAGTTTTCGGTACTACGTCGGATTGAAGCAGGCGAATGGCTTCCAACACCACGTCCCACGTCAAGGGCTTCCCCTGCAAATGCTGCTCAACACGTCGAGCTCGGATGGCATGCTCCGTCCCGAACGCTCCTAGTGCTAATCTAACTCCCTCTAGCGTTACCACCCCAGTTCTACTCTCAGACACCCGTGCAAAGAATGCCGCGTTCACCAAGGCTAATGCAAATCCCAGAGGCCGAGGCGCTGCTCGAAATGTCTTGAACAGCACCCTGGGCTGTTTGTCGATGGGTATCCATATGGACTGCAGCAGTTTGCCATTCTCCAGAGCACCTGCGCCGAGAAAGTCTTCGAGCCTGATCATCTCGGTAATACTACCTGCTGAAACCAGCTTCACCTGGGCACCGACTCCGAGCAAAATGGTGGCGACGTCAGACTCGAAATTGTAAAGCCGAGCCATCATCAAATTGCCTCCCACGCTGCCCCAGTTCCGCACATGGTTGCATGCAATCTTCTTGAGATGGGCAGCTAATACGTGAGGAACCGTGGTCGATTCCAATGTTTCCAAAAAACCTATAAAGTTGGAGATAGTCACCGATGCACCAACTTCCACGCCATCCGCCGTCTCGCGCAACGTGACCAATTCATCAACCTAGACACGAAACAACCACTGTTAGCCATAGAGCTCCTGGATTGAGCCAATACTCGTAAAAATCAAAGAGATCATGTGTCACTTGCCTTACTAACATCGATATAGACATGAGGCTTTATGTCTTTGTAATATCCAGCCGCGGTGTTGCCGACCACAAGCTTCACCTCTGCCACTCCCTGATACGTCTCCATGGCCGCAAATACGTCTAGCAAACCATCTGGATCAATCCACACCTTCTCCCCGTCCTTCGCACTCTCGCTGTCCGCAAATCTAAACCGGGGCTGCACTTTCACTGCCGCAAAAACGCAGATGCCACTCAGAAAACGAGAAACTCACTGCCACCGGAAAACCTCATGGAGAGGGATAAGGACATACCACCATTTTCACGTTGAAGAGACTCCTTTGACTTGTATTCCTCAATGAGAAACTGCGGAAAGACTGGATCACGAGTCGGATCGTAAGGTGGCAACCCATTCTCCTCATGGAATTCTCGCAACTCTAAGGTGTCCACATCCACTTCCTCGCTGAAGGACTTGCAGGCGTCAAGAAGGGGTCGGTATCCAGTGCACCGACACAAGTTCCCAGCAATGGTAAGCTCAGCCTCCGCGGCACGTAACTGAAGCTTGCTTCCATCTTGAATCACACTGTTCCTGAGAGCGCCATACAATGCCATTGTCATTCCAGGCGTGCAGAACCCGCACTGGGAAGCATGGAACCCCGACATCCGCTTGTGTATGGCGTGGTGCCCTAATTGCTGGTTTCCTAGCCCCTCGGTGGTGGTGATGGCGCACCCGTCCAGGGAGCACAGCAGCGCCAGGCACGAATTTACCGTCATCTCTTCCATCTTCCTGCGGCGGCTGTCGTACCGGCTCACGAACACCACACATGCCCCACATCCACCTGCAACAAAGTACTCAGTCCAAAAACCTCAACATCAACCCACGAGAATGCTAGTAGACATCCACGGTGACATGATCGATGCCAAACTAGCTGAGTGCTGTAGTACTTTTAAATTCATGCAAGACAGCTTTACCTTCGCCACAGCCGCGCTTGGTCCCGCGGAACACAGTCTTGGTCCGCAGAAACGTGAGCAGCGTGAGCGCGGGATCCACTTCCGGAAGCTCCACGCGCGCGCCATTCAAGGCAAACACCAGCGGCCTCGCTGCAACCTCCGCCATCGCTGGCACCAAATCACAAGCTGCTCGATCCTTCTCCTTCCCTCCTCAGCTGCCTAGCTCCTCAGCTGAAGCCAACATGACTACGCACACATGCGACAACCGAGCTCGAAGCCCAGTCCAAAAACCACAGCCAACAGCTTACAGATTATGCTTCGTCACAAAAACCAAATTACCCATCAGCTCAGTCCAAAGCAAATTTCAAGTACTGCAATGGATTCTGGAACTGAATCAACTTCATTTCTCAGGAACTCTGAAGAACTAGATTAAATGGCAGCTAGAACTAGAACTAGACCTCCGTCGTTCACATGATTGGTGATTAGATGGCAGTTTGTGTGAGTTTAGAAACTGTGTCACAGCGGTTGAGCTCAGTTGCATTGTGGAACTTTAACCACAGATTCTGAGGCTGTGAGTGTGCTCTATTGGTGACATGTCCGCTGTGTATTATCCGGGCATCAGAAGAGTATCGCGAGGAAATTTGTGCTGGGAGAAAATTAGGGTGAAATTGGCCTTGTTGCTGCACTTTCCGAATGCCCGTCGAGTTTCACTTCCGGTATTCGCGTGTTTAGTCGAAAAATATTATAGTTGTCTGCGTGTGAAGCTATGAGTGAAGATGCTACAATGATTCTGCAAATGTTTTTCATGCCTTAGGCAGAAGATCATCTCATTAACCCTCTAAGGCGTAGGACTTTACCCACGATTGATTGTTGCTGTCAGGGTTTCCAGTTGAGCACGGTCCTCGTGACAGCTTCCAAAATATCCTCTCGATGCAGACAGTGATTTCCGTGAAGATGAGTCACATAGAAATGTATCCACAATGAAATGTGTGGGCCGTGTGTGATGTTCTGCATAATCTATTTGTTATGCTCGTACCACAATCTACCTTCCAAGTTTTCCGGTGGAGAGTTTACACTACGGTGAAGAGTCCACTGGTGAAGAACTTTGCGCATGGAAAAGAAGATGACACGGCTGCATTTATTAGAGCATTAAAGCATATGTCTATGAATTATGTCATAGAGCCTGCCTGGAAGTGTATTCGACGTGCTAGGGTATTTCACCATAGATCAAGATGTCATTCTAAGCATTTGTTCGTATTCATATTTCAACCACACTGGCTCTTATCAGCCAAGAAAAAAGAGAAAAAAGCAAGATCAAATCGAATTAAAAATTTGGAGACTTCGGAACGCAGCGAGTCCACTCTCGAACGTTACAACCTACGAGCTCCTCGTTCTACCAGAAAAGCATGTATGCTAGTACACTCTAAACACTGCCAGTAAACCCCATCATATAGGTAACCATGAAATAGGTAACCCTTTGATCACCGCAGGATAGGTCCCCGGGACAATTAAAGCGCTCACAACATAGCCAAAGAGCAGAAACAAACTGCTCTACTTAGTCACAGACGCTTCCGACAGTCCATTCAATACAGTGGTTGGTCTCAGGAACAATGAAAAACCTCATCACTAGGATCAGACAATGTAGGTAAGTTAACTTCATCATTGCCAACCACTGCACCTTCGTGAAGACTTCAAAGGATAGTACTAATCGGTAACACGCACATCTCCTGCCACGAGAAATCAAGCGGTCATCCAAAGATTAAGAGTTCCAGAAACGTGCCATAAACATCCCGAGCTCAGCTACATCAGACATAACTCAGCAGGAAGCATAAGAGAAGGAGAGCAGAACTGGTTGACATCCTAGTACCTCCGATCTCCAAGGCGACACAAGCTCCTCAAACAAAAAACAGTAAGCAATGTTCTAACAATAGAAGTAAGGCTCAGTCAAAATTGTATAATCATGTAGAGGAGAACCCCATCATGAAATAGGTAAGATTTAATCGTCCTTGCCGGAGTCTCCAAACACCAACACAAACTAGCACACAAGGTACTCTAATCTAAAAACAATTTCCTGTCAAAGAATTCTCCGAGCAGTCCTTCCAGTGCAGTGGCGGTCTCAGGAATTATAGAATATCTCAACACTGGGAACAGGCGATGTAGGTAAGTTAACTTCCTTGTTGGCAACCACTGCACCTTCATGAAGACTTACACTGCCGTGTAATCTATTCAATCAAGGACAGTACTGATCGGTAACACGGACATCCTCCTGCCATGAGAAATCAAGCGGTCATCCAATGAAAAAGAATTTCAGAAACGTGCCAGGGTCAGCTGCATTACACATAAAACAGCAAGAAGCATAAGAGTAGAAGAGCGAAACTGGTTGGCGTTAATCTAACCGTCCTAGTACCTCCGATCTCCAAGGACACACAAGCCCCTTAAACAAAAAACAGTTAGCAATGTTCTAAACAATAGGAGTAAGGCTCAGTCAAAATTGTGTAATCATGTAGAGGAAAACCCCATCATGAAATAGGTAAGATTTGATCATCCTTGCCCGAGTCTCTAAACACCAACACGAACTAGCACGCAAGGTACTCTAAACCTAAAAACGATTTCCAGTCGAACAGTCCTTCCAGTGCAGTGGTGGTCTCAGGAACTATAGAATATCTCAACACTGAGTTCAGGCAATGTAGGTAAGTTTAATTCATCACTGTCCACCACTGCACCTTCACTGTCAGCACTAAACCAACGGCATTTTGTACTTTCATATTTTATGTCCGGCAGATAAGATAACGTGAAAAGACTAAGGCACAATTGGACAACAACATGAACGTGAGATACAACCATCTCGGAGTGGAGTTTAGGGGGCAAAATACTTTACTACAAGCGCATGAAAATTTTCAACCAGCAACAAAGCATGTGCAGGAACTGCTAGTATGCAACAGTAAACCTATGCTGTAGCTGATGTGGCGCCGCTGCGCAAGCGAGCTTGTTTCTTTCTCCTCGGTGCGGCAACCTCTTCAGCCTGATTGATTTGAAGAAAACCGAATCAGTAGCAGAATCTCTTTCATGCAATCAAGATACAAGGCAGTAGAGTTAAAGGACAGAAAAAGATCTGGACCCAGTGACACTACCTCTTTCTTCACCGGAGCCTCCTTCTCTGAAAGGATCAACTCGATGTGGCAAGGAGACGACATGTAGGCTGCATCACCACATCGAACCATGACATCAGCACAAAGAGAGATTATTCTGGATACAAGTTGGAAATTCGGCAACAATTATTGTAGGATCAAACGAAGTATTACTAGAACAGAGTGAACACTTACGGTTGATACGTCCATGGGCGCGGTAAGTACGCCTGCGCTGCCTCTGAGCCTGGTTGACTTGAATGTGGGATACGACGAGAGTGTCTACATCGAGACCCTTAACCTGAATTCATGTGAAGTGCAATTATAAGTCGGTTGTCATGCAGACATAGCTGATCCGAACATGATGCAAATAATCAGAAAATAATTCGTGAACTGAATGGACCTCTGCATTGCTCTCGGCATTCTTCAACAAACCAAGTAAGAACGTAGCTGACTTCACGGGCCAGCGCCCCTGTCCGTTGGAGTGGCGTGCCTTGACCTGCGCAGTGCGTCCAACACCACCACAGAACCTGCGGAAGGGCACGGCTTGCTTGTGTGCACACACGTCCTCAAGGTACCGCTTGGCCTTGGCCAACTCCATATGCTTAATGGCTTGCGCTGCCTCCCTCGTATTCTGTGCAACCAAACACCATCCAACTTCAGCCCTCCTTCGTCACTGCAAACCACATCAGCTGCATATACAACCAATGCACGAGCTGCAATACACTAACTCGGGAAAGGCTGGACCATGGTAGGTACCTTAAAGTGCACTCGCAAATCCGACCCTCTGGCCTTGCAGGCTGAAGCAAAAGATCAACAAAGGAATGTGTAAAAAATCAGAATTCAAAACCATAAACAAAAGAACATATTACAAACATAACTCGGGATGTCAAGAATGTATCGTACCCTTGGTCGCATTATCCGGATCCCTCGCATACTTCACCTGCAGTAACAACCACAGAAATATATCTTAAACCCTACAGTTGTAAAAGACAAAACTCTAAGAACTGCACCAAAAGCCTTCACAAAAGTCGCAACTCAACAAAAAAGGAAGTCCCTCTCGAGAAAAACTACACCTGATCCCTGAGAGGAACCCTATCGAGAATTCCCCTTCAGATGTGCACCATGACCACAGAGACCCTAAAACGAAACCAAATCTCAAAAGCGCCATCAGAGAGAAAAAAAAAGAAAAGCTGCTCCCGAGAAACCCCACATAAACCCTGGCCAAGAATTCTCTACTCCAAGGGACACAACTGCATCAATATCAACTGCGACTCGAGAAGCCATCCCCACAACCATCCCCACAGAACCGAGCCCTAACCAAAACTCCTCAAAGTGAATCCCTAAACAGGAATCAGGTCATTCGAATGCAAAACATGCGCCATGAAAGGAGGTGAAATCAAGGACGAGAAAAAAGTAGCGTGGAGTCAAGAAGTATGGCATACCATGGCTGGAGGTGGAGGAGCAGCGCCCGACTTTCGGAAGACGGAGTGCGCGGAAAAGAAGTAGCCCTGGCGCAACTCGTCCCCTTCATAGCCACCATCTCTCACTCTGCTCGCCTTCCACGCCCGGAATTAGGGTTTTCATACCCGGGTTGCCCCGCGTATGTAGCAGGGCATCAGATTCAAGGACATATGTAGACTTTTGTCGAGGGCATCAATCTAAATGCACAGGGTGAGGCCCCGGTGGGTGGGTCTCACCGGTTATGAGGGCCCGATGAGGAGGGCTCCTCATAACCGGTGAGGCCCGACCGCCGGGGCTTCACGCCCTTACCCGTGAGGTGCTCGTGAACAGGCTTTTTGCGTGGCGGGCTTTCGGGGGTGAGGAAATGGGAGGCCTACTTGTGGAGACATTATGGTGGATAATTGGGCGTCGATTGTAAAGGCTGCAAATAGGCCCGGGCGATACGAATGTAGATTTTAGTTGAGGGCGTTGACAACCGGGAACATACTGGTTTTCACCTATTTCAGGCCCTTGTGCTTTCGTCACGGTATTGTTTCTTGATATGATGTACATACTATCACGTATTTTACTGTGAAGAATAGCAAGACATATGCCTTTAGATTGAAGATTCTTCAACTAACATCTTTCATTTGGTGGTCATCTAAACCTTATCATGTTCAAACAATGACACCGTACATGTAGGGTATTGTGTTCAGAGCGGCACGTGCTAAGCTAAAACCAACACTCACTTGTTTGTTTTGGGAACTAAAGGAAGTTTTTCTATGAAAAAAAGGACAATTCTTTTGTTGCATTTGAACCTTTTATATTGGGATTTGCCTATTGACCCCGGTCGAGCGTTGAGTCGAGCCAAAAGCTCGGCAGAGCTTGGGATGGGTGGTACAAAACCTGCCTCTATTTTTGTGTTGGAGTGGGCCCAATTTGATCTATAAACAGAGCTTGTAGGATAATTTGCAGTCGCAGGCTCCAATTTGGGCCAAAAAAATTTCAAAAAATCCTCTGGGATCCTAAAACGGGCAGGGCGAGAAAAATGGACCCACCCGAGGCTAAGGTTTGGAGCAACGCTCAACTAGGGTCAATAAGGAGATCCTTTGTGTTGCCTTAGGAATGTAGCATACTATTGAGGTTTTCTTTTGTGGTAGCAGGTATTGAATGGCAATATTAAATTTTAGTAAGTGGTGAGTATCTTCCCTGCATCAGAAGATTGTTAGGGTTTAGGACCAGTTGTCGTACTAGTATTTGAATTTGTCTGTTAGGATCAAGCAATAAACTAGCTAATTTTAGCAACAATGCTACAAGAAAAATTGGGGTGTAAATTATACACTGTTGAAATTTGAAAAAAATAATGGAATTCAGCCAGAATGCTAACCAATATAATAAGTATTTAGCCACCTTTTGAGTTGATATCGACAAGTATTACATAAGTATATCATGGGTATCATGCAGGCATATGACGAACGGATATTGCAGGATATGACCCAGGTATCTTCACACACTATGTGCTTGAATAGCTTACTTAACTACTTCAAACTGTATGTTGTAGCATTCATACTAATTCTTAGAGGAACCTCTTCATGAGGAATTGTATGTTGAATAGAACTCCACATCAATAAAAGTCAATTTTTTTGCATGTCATCATATACTTATGAGAGTGAATATTATTTTCTATTTATTATTACATTCAACTTAGTTTAAGATTTTTGTTGATTTTGTATGTTTTGATTTTATAGAATACTAGCGGACCCCATTGTTCCAAACGGGGCATTGGCAATCCCTAGTTAAGGCTTTATCCTCTTTCTAAGAAACGCCACCACGTATCCTTCACTTTTCAGTTATGTCTTTGTAGTCCCTCCATGTGGCTTTTCCGACCAACCCAAAATTGTACACATGGCTTCACGTAGCGACCCTACCGCTTTTATTCTAAGTGATTATATTTCAGCTTTTATGATGCATTCATAAATCCAAAATGTAAACTCATACATATAAATATATGCATTAGAATTGTAATGGAATTCAAAGAAAGAATTCAATTATATCTAAATTTACATCTAATTAATAAATTTCTAAAAACATGTTAAGATGTATTTTGAAAATATCTTTGAAGGACCAGAGCTCTGTTTATGAAAAACGAACTCCAAACTTATAGTCATAGTGCAAACACAACAAACTCGCATATAATGATCACACTCCACATCCAGGTGTAGGATCTTGTTATGTAGTACTAGATGAACGTACCATATCTATGTATGTAAATTTTAACGGCACGGATTGGATGATCATACCACATATAACATGTTCAATGGTTTCATTGCACTTTGATTTTATGAGGTTAACACTCTAAGTTTTTTGATTAAATTAAAAAATTTACACTACACAAAGTTGCAACTATATACCATCACAATCTATATGATATAAAACACTTGTCCAAAAATATTTAAATATGATCAAAGTGTTTGGCATATCCAAAACAATATTGCAATAGTAAGGGTCTAAAAGCACACAAAATACAACTTATTTTTTGTGATCTTTGTTTCATGTAAAATCTTAATTCACACGATGAACATAAAGATCATTATGTTTCTGTAAGGTAGAAAAAAAGAAAAAAAGAATTTCATAATTTTGTATTTAGGGATGTAGAAGAATGAAAATTTCAGTGCATTTACTCAAAAACTTAGACTCCTCATGGTGTGAAGTTTTTGCAATCTTGGAAGTTTATTTTTGTGAAATCTCATCGGAAATTATGTTGATTGGCTGTATTTAAAATCACATGTTTTATGAATAACTTGACAAACTTTTGGAATTGTTGGCTATGGGCCATAGTAACTGCTTCACATAGCATAAATTTTCCATTGAATGTTGGATTCAGAAAAATTGTACTTCCACTTAGCTTTTAGAAGTGCCTAGTTACATCAAAAGTTTCAAAGAGAATTGTTGAAAATTGACACCAAGGAACCTATCTAAATTTTTATTAAAAATAACCCGTTTTGGAACTTTTGGTCTTGAAGGGTTACATTAGAAAAAAAATTATTGTAAAATATCAACTATTAGTCCTTTTTAATAATACAGTTTGCACCAATCTTTGATTTTTTTTGGATATTGATGATTTTTCATCAATAAAACAATATTGCAACATTTGAAGTTCTTTGCATTGAAAAAATTATCACATGAATATCTTGTTTTTCATTAGTTAGTACCTCTTGTTCTCAATGGAAAAACACATGCCTAAAAAGGATTCTGGTTGTCTCACTAATTCATGAATCTAGTGTGCACTTCACATCAATGTCGCAAGAACATTTATTGACAAAATTGATGCACCCGATGCATGTAAACATTCAAATATTATCTCTAAATTATTTTTTCAATGAGATGTTACTCTTTTTTAATTTGATTTTGCCGCTCATATGTCAAAGTATGACTATTTTATGCATTGTAATTTGTCCACAACAAACTCATATTTCAGATACATGTTTCAATGTATCTTAATCCCTAATCCTAAAACGCCAGAAGGTGCCACTGGTGGTCACAATATTCTATATGTATGGTGTGGTATATGAACATGATAAGATTCAGATATTGAAATAACCTCCAATTACAAGATGTTAGTTGAAGAATCATCAATTCAAAGGTGATAATCTTGTTAAAGTTAATACATTTTTGGACTCTATAGAGTAATATATTTGTCTATGTTTATGGTTCTTGACACACGTTTAATTACAGGTATGAGAAGCCAAATTACGTAGCAACATGATGTATTCTGTCTATCTAACATACAAGGTGTAAAAATTGAAATATACAATAGTTACAAAATTTTGTATATTTGTTTAGCAAAATCCAATGACACATGGAATTTCAAATTTTGGTCATTATTTCACCTACTATATGGTTGGGAAGTTGCAAAATGATAATGTATTCTACATGTATGGTGTGGTATATCAACATGACATGGTTCAAATATTGGAGTGACCATCATGTCACGGGATATGGTGTCGAGGACCGCACCACATGGCCTTGTGTTAGCGTAGATTAGTTAGTTCTAATCTTCTTTTGTTAAGGACGAATGTCCGCCACACCACATCCGCCCAACTGATGTATTTCAACCTTTAGGATTTTGTACCTGTGCATATAGCTCCGCATACGCGCTTCACTTAATGTCTTTGTCAAGTCAAGCTTTGTGAGTGTGTTAATAGAGTGATTTATGAGTTTCTTTGCTTGTAAGTAATGGCTTATCATTAGCAAAGAGGCTGCATTCTCTATTTTTGCTCGCACTTGTTGATTCTCCCGTTGTGCAGAGCGAGACGCTTGAGTACGTTAGTGATTTGCTACATTCTCACTTGACAAAGATCCTCTCATATTTCTCTTATTTTTCTACTTTAATTTGCATTCGAAGAGTTGTAGGAAATTAGGAGAGCAGCAGGAAAGTTGGTTACTAATACTGAAGTTTTGTATGCATAACTTTCTGAACTTTAAACTAAGTGTTAAAGTCCACGAGTATTAACTTCATATTCTGGAGAGGGAGGTGGTTCTGTGTGTACTAGTTTCAAATAGATTGCTTATAGTGGGAGGAGCTCTATTTTTCATCTAGTAAGCTCTTACCCAACCCACTCTTCATCCTCAATTTATCAACCCCAATGTCACCTCGCCGATGCAAGCTTCCATCCACAACATTCAGGAAGAGCGTTGTTCACGGCAATTCAAAGAGGACAACTAGGCTTTTGAGCGAGCGGGGTTGACCTTGGGTCAATTGACTTGATCTTCGGGTCTTGGCTAGACAAGACTAGAGTGCAAGTTGAAGGGAGCAGGCGTGGGACTGGGATGGTCGACACGTGGCGAGATCGGAATCGCGGTCAGCGAGAATCTGGAGAGGTGGATTGTTCACGAATCAAAAGGTGTCAATGGACAATGAGAACTTAAGGGCGCACCCGGTATGGGCTAGGACGCCACGGTCAAGGAGCAAGTGCGAGGGAATCCAAATCATGCAGACTCAAATCCAATAGGTATCCAATTGCACGCCAAAGTACCCAATTGCATGACTTTGAACATCAAATCTTAAATTTTTAACTTTTGAAATTTTAGTTATTTGCAGATTTTGCTCGCGGATTTGGGTTTGTGAAGAAAATATATTGCTAGTAGGGTGAAAGAAATTAAGTTTTCAAACCTTCAAAAAATTACATTTTTATGTGGCATTAATAATAAATAAATAAATTCTAATGTCTATACTTTGTAGGTAGTTTGCAAGGGCATTTTGACTTGAATGTGAGTGATATTTGCGCCTATAGATGGGGATTTTGCCACTTAATCCAATTTTATTGTTGGATTTGCTTATTGGAGCATTACATTGCCCATTGTAACAATTGCATTGAAGGGCTTTGTGTTTTTGAACACCGTGGTAAATTGTCCCACTATTATTTATGTTTAGACGTTGAAATTTATTTTTTAGTGTTTCCCTTTGCAATGCAAGTGTTGTGGCTTGAGGCCATCAATTGCTGGCGTGTGCTACTTGCGCTGACACTTCAATTTCTGCTTTTTATGGTGTTGATGGTAGAGAGGATTCAATTTAGAACTTTTGGATTTTATTTAAGGTATCTCCCTAGTGTTGTGGGCTGTTATTGCCGTTTTTTAGGTGGCTCCGTTTATCGTTGTCACTAGTTTGTGACAGACGTATTGTAGAGGTGCTGAGCAACATGGTTTTTCTGTGGGGTGATCATTGGGATTGTGATTGCCGGAAGTCATAACAGGTCAATTGCATAGTCTAATGATTTTGAAAGAGCAAGTTGTCTGTTCTTATCCTTGTACTTTAAATAAATTTGTCGTGTAATGAAATATCGATAACCTCAACAGATGAAGAGTCCTAACGAACATCAAATAAACGAAAAAAATACATTAAAACAAGTATACGTAGTACACCCTCAAAGAATAATTAGTAAATCACAAGAGTAGTCAAGTGTCTTGCACTCCACAAAGCGAGAATCAACAAGTGCAAGCAATATAAGAGAATGTAGAGCCTTTATTAATGATAAACAATCATTTAAGAGCAAAGGTAATCACTAAAGCTTGACTTGACAAAGACATCAAGTCAAGGACATGTGCAGCGCTATATGCACACACACAATCCTAAATGGATGAAAATCATCTACGGATGAATGTGATGGGCCGCCATACATCTCTAAATCTGTAGATTAGTAACAAACTAATCTACGCTAAAACTATGATGCACAGAGGCCCTCGATGCCGCATCCCGTGATAGCTGTTGTGTAAAAAAAGATCGATAACCACAACAGATCAAAAGTCCAAACCAACATCAAATAAACAAAAAACATACACTAAAATAAGTATACGTTGTACACCCTCAAGTGCCCCCTCTTGCGGATAAAAAGACCCTCTATTTAGCTAGGACCAAATAGCACTAATAAGACATACTGCACGGTAAAATCGTTGCAACAATTGTACGCATCCAGTCAAAGATGTCGCCCGTTGCCGGATCAATAAGCACATAGAGAAGTAACAAGAAGAGGGTAGACTTGGTGCAATGTAAGCCCCATGTTCAATTGCCTAAGGCAACTTTGTTGGCAATTCCTTGGTCATACTTCACGTTGCCCATGCTTGAATCAAAACGAGGTACTCCAATTGGATGGCAACGCTCTACACAGTGACAAATCCACGAGGAATTTAAGCCATTCCATCAATTGAAACAACGCTCGAAGACCTTTGACATCAAGGGCAAGTCCAATCATCAAAAGATAGAGTAGGAAGATGTGGCGTCAAGCACGCCATATGCCAATCACACTAGCAATGGTCACAAAATAACATAGTGGTCGCGTCCTTCTTCTCACCACACACAAAACACGAAAGGCCGTTCAGCACAACCGCCAGTTTTGGATAAACAGGCTATCAATGGATAAATGGCAAGGAATATAATTCTTAGAATGCTCCCGATACTCCGGCCCATCCTTGCCTTTCAGCAACAAGATGCCACTAGGCAACACATCCTTCACGCGGAGAATATTGTGCACTTCCTTCACGTCCAACATTGTGGGCGCCTCACACTACAGCTAGAGATAATCCCTCGTGAAAAAATGTCGCACCTGAGGTTGGTAGGCACCGCTACAAATACAAGCGTACCATAAAGTATCACGATATTGAGCGATGGACAAGTACTCTCTAGCTATGGACATGGCCCGCTTGAAGAACTCCGCTTGATCCCGTAGACACTAGATCCACACCTCTTGATTGTCCAAATCTACAACCGGATTCAACTTTTCTGATATGGAACTCGGTAAAATTGGCTCCCGCTTGTGCAACAACTGATACGGACTGAAAGGAGTAAGTGACGCCTGTCGGCTATACCGGTCCCCATGGCGATCCATGGTATCATCAAATCCCAATCACGGTGGCCACCCTGAGGTAATCCATATTAATGTAGGCCTTGCTTCATGGTGTGAACCTCACGCTCCGCTATACCGTCCGCTTCCAGGTCATCCCGAGAAGTGGTACGATGGTCAATTAAAGCTTTGGTACACAAAGCTTCAAATGCCCCAAGAAACTTAAGCCCTTGGTCTGTGAAAACCTCAGCTCGGGCTCCAAAACGAGCCAACACTTGGTCAAGGAATGAAATGGCAGCCAACTCAGAACATTAATACAAAAGTGGGATTAGAAACCGCATTCATTTTCATGTTGTAGTTCTTCGACCACGATGCCAATTTTTTGTATATATTATTGTTCATGGTTTGGGTTGCCTCGGCTTTTCGCTCAGAAATTCCTCACGATCTAGAGTTCTTAGGCATCTAATATACCATTAAAAAGAGCTTGAAAATGCGTTTTGAAAAAAACTATTACATGCCCTAAAATTCTAAAAATTGAAAAAGTAATGAGCAAAAAACAGCGGCAGCCCTAACCATGGACAATTAAACAAAATTCTGTTAGCGTGGTCAAAAGAACCGCATCATGAAAATGAGTGCGGTTCTTTTTTCCACTTTTATATTAGGGAAGAGTTTTGCAGAAGAGCCACGAGTTCAATCCACTTGCTGAAATGTTCCACCATTACCAATACATACTAGGCTCCGCGTGGAGTCACGATTAGTGAACCAACAAAGTCAAAAGACCACTAGTAGCCTAGCCCCATAATGGACAAAGGCTGCTATTGCGGTGACAAGGTGTTGAAATTGGATTGCACCCAATCATACACTTTACACCGAAAAACATACGTGACAACTTACTTATACACGTGGGTCCACCAATACTGGCTATGCAACATCAAATGAGTCTGTCGCATATCTAAATGTCCTAGGTCTTTGGGTACTTGCTATACCAATGAAGCCCTCTAATCTAGCGCCTAGTCCCATCCGGCCACACTTGAAAAATAAGGTTGTTCTTCCAACGGAACCTTGCTATTCGATGCCTACTATGATCATGCTCCATAGTAGAAAGAGCTAGGGGAAGTGTCCCATGTTGTAGCTTATACAAGACTCGACCGTCTTCCCACACATCTCTAACAACTTGGCCCTATCTGGTTCCTCATCTATTGCCAAATCAGGCAACGTTAATGTGGAGCCACACATCAACGTGAGGTAAGCCGGTGCATGCCATCCAGAACTGAATCCCTATCACAGTCCCCATGTGTGGAAATTCGTTCCCACAAGGTTCCGGAAGTTAACCTAAAAATTTGGCAAAAACAAAAAAAATAGTTAAGTAAGTACGATAGTCTAGACTAGAATAGAGCCTATAGTCAGTTCGTAGGAATAAAGACGGGTGAACCCGGTTGAAATCCTTAATCGGTCCTAAAGCTGCTAAACATGTGGCCTGAGTAGTTGTCGGAACTCCGGAGAAGTCTGCCATCCGGAGTTGTCACCATCAACCATACTGCTTCCGGAAGGCCGGTCTAACGGTCAACTACAAAAGAAAGAAACCCATCCAAGAGTTTCTGGACCTTCACAACGGCATGGAGGTGGTCTTACTTGATGGCAGCGGCTATCAGAGATGTTGTGCAAGAGTTGGAGTCATCAACGAATGCTCACCGAAGGGTACGTGGGAGGGATTTCTCATTCCTCACAGCTTCTTCCTGCTTGTCAGAGTTCAATCAGTCAATCCAAAATACGTCGGTCATCCCGCACATTGCGAGATTCCCTCCATCGGCGCTCTCGGCGATTCTGTAGGCTTACTAGTCCTTTGGAGTGGCTATCGGGTTCGTTCCTTTTCACTTGATGTCCGCTCCGATGATGCCCTGGGGATTGACTCTTCATTGATTCATACTGACATTGAAGCATCGGACGACGGCAACCGTTCCGATAGGGTATATGAGGACAATAATAATCATAGTACCCGTAGTTATTTGGAGGGATCCGAATCGGAGACTGAAATGGCCGTTGGAAGTGACGATGATGTCTCATCGGCGGGCCGCCGACAACATAATTATCACTCTTTTGAAAATCCACCCGCTACCCTCGACGGTGTATTTGTTCCGAATTCGTTCCTAGACCGACCACAATGGCGGAACAAATATTGCCAGCTTCTAGATGACAACTTCGCTACAATTGGGCATGCCATGATCCAAGTGTGCTTGCCACATGAGGCATGCGATTCAGAGATTTTAGGAGACACAGATGTTGGTGTCCTTTTTGTCTCAGAGGACGAGGATCTTCAGATGACAACAATGTGTTGGCGATTAACTCACACGCGCCTTGAAGGTGGTCCACTTCTTTATGAGTGCCTTACATTCTGCTCAACGCATAGTCAAGCTGCATGCGAGGATGACGGGCTTGAGGGTGTGCCTAAGGATCCTTACAGGGGCGTTCGTCGGAAGCTATTGCCGAAAGACGATATGTCGGTTTCCAAGTTCCGGCGCCTTCAGAGCCCAGATGAGTGCCGCCTCGTTAGCGCGAGAAGGTGTTGTAAGAAACGATGTTGCCAGCTATTTCGTTGGGAAGACAGCCGCAAGATTCGAAGGAAGTACTACGCGTCAAGCTTCGAACAACGACGCAAAATGGCCTATGCAGTTGCGGACCAGCTTCACCAAATTCCTGGATTCCAAAAATTATACATCACCCTTATGGGTGTCGATGTTTGTGAAGTCGCTTGGTAAAACATTCACGGCATGTCGAAGTCCGCATACTACAACTACAAATATGATTCAAAGATCGGTCGACTAAATGGCAGCCACGGTAACGCAAGCACTTTGCGGCCCAGGCCTCACACCGTTTAGGCTCGTGGGACCATATCCAGCATTATCAATGACAGTGCGGACCAGATGCCAAATGAGTTCCGTGTCATCGGAAACAAGAGGGTTGCCGCGTTGAAGGGTCCTTCCCGCGGCCATGAATTGGAATCACTTACGTGACATGGCCAACTTTGTAAGTATTGTCATTACTTTCCCCTATCTTTGAATTTAGCATGGTCTCACTTCTATGTTGCTTCAACGAGCGACGTCAGACGCCCGCCGACGGAACTCACTCATTGCCTACTGGGCATACCCATGACACCATCGTCTTTCTGTATTATTGATATCCATTAAAATGTCTTATCCAAGTAAACGTCGAATGCAATGCTAAGCCGATTTCGCAAGCTGCGGTGAGTAACATGAAGAAGAGGTTCTTCAGAAATGTAGAAGTGAAGTCTGTGGGCAGCAACTTCTCCAAGTGGACGGAGTGCGACTTCCTCGTCGAGTTTATCGTAAAATATCCTCGCGGGTCAGACGAGTGGCAAGGACTCACGGATGGCAGAAACATACACCTAAACTACCAAAGGGCATGCAGAAATGTTTATTCCGGTTGGTTGGCTCAGTCTATTCAGTACCTGTCTGAGTTCCTTTGCATAATTCATGACAAGATGGATACCTCTAAGACGGCCATTCCTAGAATGCAGAGGATTACCAAGGCCACGGCCGGGCTCGGTCAAATTCCGATTTTATGTACCAGCATGCTCATACATGGACACGGCGTCGGTGCCTACGCTCATTACTCGACGTCGTTATGGCCGGGGGACTCGAATTTCACCATCTCTTCTCTCTGCCGTGTTCTAAGAGCATTAGAGAGGCGCCCCGTGCGAGAGTCCAAGGAGCTATTCACCTCTCCACCCCTCAATCCTTTCTTTGATGCTCTACTTCATGGGAAGTCCAGATGTATGTCATCGATTCCAGAATCTAAAGGAGATCCGTTCCCGAATACTCCTTCCGGTAGACCGCAAGTCCCGCTTCCTCGGAAGTTGTTTCTCCAACTTGATAACTCCGCCAAGGATAACAAAAATCGGTTCCTCATGGCGTTTTGTTCGTTTCTTACAGCTAGAAAAATCTTCAAGGAGGTCACTGTGGGATTCTTGATTGTTGGCCACACTCATGAGGATATTGACGCACATTTTAGTTACCTATCGAAACTCATCAAACGGAAGAATACTTACTGTTTGGCTGACCTCATGAAAGCCTTTATGGACTCGCAGAAGACTGTCGCGTTCATTCCGGAACTTGTCCAAGAGGTTGCAGATTTTAAGAGTTATATTGTTGGATATCATCATGACGGGAGTAACAGGATTGTGGGACTCGGAGAGATGCACCTGTTCAAGTTTTACGTGGAGGAGGAAGGAGATGACGCTGGATGGCCGGTCATGAGATACAAGAAGTGTGCGATTGATTCATCCTGGCTTCTTCAAGGTAAGCCAGTCATGGAGGAAATACTCCTATTCCCATCTCTCTTTAGCTTTCTCCACCTTCGTCGTCTTCCATCTCCGTCGGCGGCCTGCCGATGGACCTAAACGTTCCTGCTGTGAGTTCGTGTGTTCATTTTATTTGTGCCACTGATTCTTCTTGGACTCCTACAGTTAAGCCTGTCAAGATGTGGACCGCGGGTGAGCACGGAAATCCACGCCTGCCTGTTAAAGATCCAAAGCCTGTCCCATAAAAGCCTCTTTGGGGGGACGTCCGAGTTAACCAGAACAAAAGAAATCTAGAGAAGGAGGTTGCCCGGGCCACTGGAGTCAGCAAGAAGCAATCCTTCATCAAGAACGGAATTGCTAAATATATTGAGTTCTGGAAGACCGGCATGTCCCGGGACAAGCGTTATGCAGCGGATATGGCCCCCTACATTTTGTACTGGGAGCGTATCCATCAACTTATTTCTGGTCCTCTGCCACCAAACCGGGAGTCTCTCCAGGAAGGATTTTGGCCAACTCCAAATTGGATTTGCGATCATGCTCGCGGCTCAACGTCGCTCGATTACGTCATTGGAATTCCTGACATTACCCCTGAAGATGATCCCGACGCATATCCTTTTGTGGCCCTGAATTGAGCCGTCCGAAGCTGTCATTCAATGCATTTCGAGACGTTTTACTCAATGATTTTGTTCTCTGCCGTCCTAGCCACGGTCATTACCTTCCCGTGTGGATGGGCCGAGTTCTTGAATGCGTCAATCTGACACCATGTGATTGCTACGGGAATTTCAAAGTCAAATGGTGGATGCTGATGTTAGGGAAGAAGGAATCAAAGAAGATTGTCGCGAGGGAATGCTGGACCAGGAGATGGCAAAGGGAACCTTGTCTTTCACAGGTACAAAACTGCAAAATTGTTCTTTACTCGCACCGCTATCCGTCGCACATTAAGAAAGGCCCTCCTAGTTCTCACCATATTCCGCCTGAGGCAGCGAGCGATGCGATTGCAACTCTGGAGGCTGGTGGCATCTCAGTCAATTGTGGAGATGAGGACTGATTCTTATTTCATCGACTGCCAGCCGATGGATTGCTGCTTAATCCTTATCTTAGGACTCAATTGTTGTCAGATTGCATTGTAGGTACTATTCTTGGTTATTAGATGGCGAGGTCTCTTTCAGGATAGAAGTGAGCGTTCTTGTCGGCTCCCCGCCGACTGCGGCTGTACACTTTACACAACAAATGCAATCGTGTCGACTATTTCTCAGATATGCAATCGTCTTTGTTTGTCAAAGTGTCCTAAACCGTTGGCTTCATTGTTTTGTATGAAGCTCATTTCTAATCTTTTCCAGCCTCCTTGTACTTACAAACCACCCTCCCCTATCTTCACTAGTCGCAGGATTTGAACCCTTTATTCAAGATATTTTTACGCTCATGATCGCGGACTATGTGCATGACGCCATCCTCCATCATGGTTTGTTTCACCTTATCGTCGATCACTACGTCTCGGCTGCCCGCCAACACTTGCGTTGAAATTCCTTCTACTATATCTCTGCGATATGAAGCACTACTCTTGTTAATATGGAAGACGAAGAGTCTAGGTCGTCAACGTCGCCTCATGGTCGGCCGCCCCCCGAGAAGAGAAGTCACGCAACATTTTAACAATCCTCAATAGATTCTGAGTATCCTTCACCCATACAAATTGTATATTTTAGGACAATCTAGTAGGTATTTAGGATCATCACAAGTATCTAATTTGGTCCATAATTGATCGTTTTGTCCACATTTAGTTAAATATCCGTTATTGGAAATTAGAGAGATGCGTCGGAGAGTTGTTGCGAAGCCCAACATGCATTCTAAAGACCGTGACAACAACAACAAATCATGGGAAAAGTTACAACACTCAGCGCACCAAAATTGACCCTCTCAAGGCCTTGAAGCTTAAGATGAAAATATGAAACCAAGTGTAGAAAAGGAAAAAAATAGCTACAAGAGCTACAAGATCTCCAAGGGAAAACAAATAAAGTATCATGTTCAATCAATTATCAATGGATGGACCACCAACAACAAGGATTTCCAAATCCTTCACTTCTAAAGGATCCAAAAATAAAGAACTCTTAAGGACGACATGCGGCTATGGCTGGCCAAGAAAACGGCTGAATTGTACACGGACACAGTTCAATTCAGCCAGCAAAAAACAACAAATAAGGAAAGGCGAATGTGGAAATAAGAGAATTGTGGGGTTGATTTGGACAACCCTCCGGCCAGGCATCTGCTGAAGCTGGCACTGAAGCCTCCATCAACATATGATAGGAGCTAGTTCAACCGCTATCTAAACTCAAGGACCAGCATTTTGTCAGCTGGTTGATGTTGCCACACCTGCCACGCCAAAGAACCGACCAGTGATCCCACATTTAGTAGATTGTTAGATAGTATTGAAATCCTAAAAGCATTGGCTTGCAAAAGTGGCTCACCGTAGAACAGATTAAGGATGCTTCGGGGGTTGACACACAGAAATACATGGTACAATGAAAAGATGCGCAACACGTCAAATGCTACAATATTATAACGATAATCAACAAGGTTACGTGCTTTGAAGCATGTCTGTTGTGTAGAAATGAGAGGAGGTACCTTGACTCCAGCCATAGACAGGAGTCTCCGGGACGCAACATATGCAGGTTCGGTGCCCCCTGCGCTTTTCCCTACATGTGCACCTTTGTCTGTGTAATACACCACCTCCGCAATTCCTGCCTGAGCATTCCATTGTGGATTATGGACTCTACAGGTGAAAACATAGGAGCAGTTTACAACCGAAGCATGCACACGATTTTTGATTTCTTTCTTCTACTGGATAGCATACCTGGATGATTATCTTGGCGCATTCGTTGCATGGAAAGAGGGTTACATACAACCTCTGTCACAAACACCACAATGTAAATGACTTGACAGAAACCAAAGAAATCCTTAAAAATACCTTTCAAGGTTGACAAACTTGAAAACGTACTTGGCCAGAAGCTGATGCCTGATTCTTGTTCAAGATTGCGTTCACTTCCGCATGGCACACGTACCTGCTCCAATGAAAAACAAACTTGTAGAGGTCATGACAGGTTTACGTAAAAAAGCAAACACAAGGAGAGATTCAACATTCATGAAAAAGAGGAAGAAGAAGGCGGCGGCGGCTCACGGATATTTAGTTTGTAGCGGATCACCACTTGCTGATTTCTGCACGCAAGTCGAGGAAATTAATCGTCGTTATGGGATAAAGCAAGGCTTCTTGTCTTACAGTAGTATAATGTGCGGCCGGGCAGCGAAGAAGGAATTGCAACTGTACCTTAGCCCATGGAAGTTGGTCATCCGAGCAGCCTCTTGGAAAGCCATTGTAACCGATTCCTGCTCAAATATCCATCACCAAGTTGCAAATTCGTAAGAACACAAGATCAAAATGGGTCGTGATACTGCGTCCACTTCCCACTTTCATGAGTCATCGATATTTGCGTGGCCTTCAGATCTTTGGCATGAGGTACAAATGCAGTTAAAAGAAACAGGACTAGTTACTGGATTGGCATACCGAGAATAACACGATCCTGGCTTACAACGCATGCACCAACCTGGTTGAAAAGCACAATCAGTCAGCGTGGCTTGTATGTAATCGAGGAAAGATCGTCAACATTGTTGAATCCTCTACCTGGCGGTTGGGATCCTTTGAACGCTTTGCAGATAAAAATGCTATAGCCATGAAGTAATCATCCCACGACATGTACCTGTTCCACCGCCACAATCAGGTAGTTACAAACAACATCAAAAGCAGAATCTCAATCTTCAGGAATGGTGACATGAAAATGATCCTTACCCTTTCCGTTTCGCAGTGTTATAAGGGTCGGGCTTATCAGCTTGTTGAGGAATCATTGACGAGGGGTGGTCCATCAAGAGATCCAGATCCCCCGCCTTCAAGAGGGTACCCACATCCTCAAAACCCTCAACCTCACTGTTTTGAGCAGACAGGTAGAGGCTTTGCCGGCTGGAGTGCAGCTTTGATGAGGAAAATTCATTAGCGTCCATAAATATTGTGTCGTTACTTGCTGCTGCTGGCGCAGGGGTTGGTGTTTCGCCAACATCTCCACATCCCTGTCAATGGACATTTTCGGTCAGTGCTCTTGCAGGAAACTCGTAGTACCATTACATTGAATTCACCTTTAAGCAATCTGAACTTTATTTGTATGTTTCTGTGAATGTAAAAAAATGTCGAAGGTGCTCTAAGTCTACATTCTGCTCCTACGTAGTCATCAGCATCTAAACTCTCCTGCAACATATCCAAAGGACCCTCATGGAGCCTTAAACCCTAAACCCTGAATCCGAAACCCTAATTGTCTAGGAAGACGCACAAGGGCAAGAGCGTGACGATTCGGAACACACAGGGAGAAACTATACCGATTGCAATGAAAAGATTCGCAGGAGTCGAAGCTTGAGCCACCTCAACCCGTCATCGCTCTCCTCAGAACCACCACCGTCACTCATTCGACGTCGAGGTGCGGCGCGCAACCGACCTCCGACAGTGAAAGCCAGAGCAACTAAACCCCCTCCGAGAGCCCCCGCAGCTGCGGACACCAGCACGAGCTCCCTCCTACTCACAGACGACATCTCCATGGCACCCAAGCTCACAGAAACCCCTCTCGCCAACTCCTCACAAGCAGAAATCACAGCGCGGGATGAGTCACTACATCCTAATCAAGAAAACTGCAAACAAATTCAACTCTGGTGAATAGCAAATGTGCAAAACCGAAAAGACCATACTCACCACCCGAGTACGCTCAGTTGCTTTGTTAACATAGTCCTCTGATCCTCAACACAAGGAATGGAAACCACACAAGGCGCTCATAGAATCAGCAACAAGCGCTCCAACGTTGCACATTGCAAGATTGTACCGTGACAGAATGGGCGCTTCCCGCGGCAGTTGAGATACCAGATGACGGTTCCGCCCCAGAATTCATCCTCGTCTTCTCCAAGGTATGATGATCATCTTGCAACGATCAGTAATCCGATGTGCTAATTAGTGTTTGGTGCAAATTAGGCGTCTCTAATCCTTCTTAACCCACTCTCATTCATGTCCAGTGAGCTCGGTTGCATGTGGAGAGTCATATGCAGGTGAAGAGAAGGAGAGTTTCTTTTTTCTGTTGTATGTGGAGGTTTAGGGATATGACGTCTTTTGTGTAGGGTGAGAGGGTTTGTTGGTTGAGAGTTGGTTGTGGGAGTTGGGTGTGATGGGGGGCGATGGGGAATCGTGGTGGGCGATCGACAGGGCAGCGTGGCGGGCAGCGATGGCGCCGTTCTACAAGTTGTCGAGCATCTCCGAGCGCCGGAGCACGCCGTTGCCGCCCTGGAGCGAGGCCGATGTGCAGGAGTTCATCAAGTCGGATCCCGTGCACGGCCCCCGCCTCAGCCTGGTGACGACATCTCTCTCTTGTACCCTAATTCTTGCATTGATCGTCCCAATGGCACATCCAATCTTCTTTTAGGGGTTGTCACCACCACTTTTGGTATCTCCTTTGGGGCACGTTCGGCTTTGAGCTACCGCTAGCTCTTTGAGTGGTTATTTTACATCTTAGACGGAGAACAACACATCAAGTTCCAGGTTCCAATCACAAGCTCTTCTATCTTCTTCCAGCTCTTCGTTCACTCAAAGGTGAGGAGTAGCATGTCGTGTACATTGTCAGTCTTTTCTTCAAACCTCTGAGATTTTGGAGTTCCTTAGGTTCTTCAGCCTTCATTTCATGTCTGATTGTGGCCTTCATTTCATATCATGGCTCTTGTTATGGCCTTCGATCCTGTCACTGACGCTTCTTAGGATGATGTTATTTGACAAATGCACATATGAATTGGCTCAGGTGAGGCAGGGAGCTCTCATTGCATCACTGGGGGCAGTGGTTGGAGGTCTAGCAACCGCGGGTTTAGCATTCAAGTACTCGAAAAATGCTCCGGGAGCGGTGCTGTCGTTTCTCGGTGGTACAGTCATGAGCTGGGCCATTGCCGAGGAAGCTGCAAATCTGGGGCTGGGCCTGTACAAGTTCAACTGCATGGACACAAACCTGAAATTCTTGGCTTGGTGGGGCTCAAAGCACCCCTGATCAGACCAAGATGAAGCTCCGACAAGGCAAGAAAGAAACGCTGCATGCAGTGAACCTGAGTTTTCATTGCTGTGTTGTGCTTTTCAATGTTGTTTCTTCGTTTTCTCAGAGCTTTAGAGTTTTGTGTTTACAGTGGGACTGACATTCGCCCACTCAAATGAGTTGTTGATGGATCCATCTGTGGAGAGATCTATCGCTATTATTATTCCGACGTGGATTGTGGCCCTTCCTCGGCATTTATTATTCGACTAACACGTTCAATCTACTGTGCAGTTTCCTAAGTAACAAATGTTCAGGTGAAGTGGTAAACGCTTCTTGTGTTCCCTCTTTGTAGAGCTGTATAAGAGATTGTAGTTTTCATTTACTGTCTTGTTCATTTATTGTTTAGTACAGTAACTAGTATTCAGATATACATTCTTTTGTAGCATAGCTTGATGGCTTTCATTCATTGAAAACCCTTGACTCTAAGTACAGTCCGCTCCCCTTCACAACAGCCTTGTTTGTTCTGCCTCTTATAAAGAGAGGTTGTTATAATGAAGGGAGTTGTGGTTTGGAAATGTGTAAATTTACTTGGCAATTGTAATGTGGTTGTAACAAATGCTATTGTTAAGGGAGTTGACTGTATACTTGTTGTGTAAGGATAGTGCGCTCTCCATTGTATGTGTAAGCCTATGGTGTGTGTATATGAGTGATTGTCAAGTAGTTGATGAATCTTTGTTTCAATAGGTTATGGGCGCCACTTCATGCTTGTTTTGTTGAATTGTGAAGCATGTTGTTCTGTGCGGTATTGCGGTTTTCTTTCAGGTTTTTGAAATTAGGTTTGTTTGAGGTGACTTTATATCTCTCCCTGGACGAACTCTGCAATTAATAGATTTATTCTTTAAGTCACAGCTCTACCATTTTCTTAGCATTGCAATTTTATTTTTTATTTGGATATAAACTCCTATCAATAGATGAAATCACCAAGCATCTTCTGTTCGAAGAAATGTCTTATTAAAAGATGAGATCATTTTAAAATGTAAACAATGAGGGTTGCCAAAAACTATCCTTGACTATTGCTCACCTCAAAAAATTAATATTCAGCTGTATAGTTCTACTTTTATAGCTCTACAGTACCATGCCTAGTTGCCCAAAGTCCAACTTTTGATGATCCAACCACCATTACTTTTTCCCTAAAAGTCCAATAAAGTTATGAATTGCCTATGTGTGCCTAGGCTTAATAAATTATAAAAAATATATTATTCTAAATTAGATTTTTAGGAACTTGCCCAAACTCAAAATTTACCTTGCAAGTTGAACTGTGAAAATGGTGTAATTATGAATTCTTCTTCCATGACCTCAATTCTTGTAGGAAGTTTTCTAGGTTTCTTTGTACTGACCCTCCCTCATCCGCAGCACCTAATGCCAAATCTTTCAATCTCTGCATGTTTTTCTTAACAATTGCACCCTCCGGCTCAATCATGAGATGCTTGATGGCGGCCGAAATGCGTTCCTTGGAGATGAATTTGTCGGTCACGGTGCAAACCTCGATGGCCGCTTTCACATCATCCACAAGAAACCTGCACAAAATCCACAAATGGTATGAAAACACTTCATTCCACACAATGAAAGTGAGTTTAGAAGTCTCAAAAGAGTTTGTGGCTTTTTAGGTTTGATGCTAGAGCTCTTTGGGTGACGACTCATCCCTCCCATAAATTATAATGTCATTAACTTATATCCTAAGATAACTAGAACCTCAGCTAACTTGTAACCACCAATGACATATAACCAATGGTTTTAATGGAAGCGGAGGGGTTGGAATTGCCGTCACACTCCTTAGCTTTGTCTTTATCCAAGAAGAGCATTTTTTTAAGTCCTGAAACTCAACTGAACAAAACTACCCACACTAACTTTTAACTTCTACTAAGTACTTACCACCTCCATCCACCAGCACCATATTTGGCTATAACTTAGGGTAGATATGAGTGTATATAGAAAGTGCATAAAAAGAACTAAAATGTAGGCTAAGGTTATAGTTAGCTAACATTATAAGTTAGCTTAGGTTATAAGTTATGAGTCAATTAAGATTATAATTACCTAAGGTTATAAATCATAAGTTAGCTAAGGTTATAAGTCATAAGTTAGCTAAGGTTATAAATTATAAGTTGGTTGAGGTTATTGTTAGCTGATGTAGGCTAAGGTTATACTTAGCTGAGGTTATAAGTTAGCTAAGGTTATTGTTAACTCATGTAGTCTAAGGTTATAAATAATAAGTTAACTGAGGTTATTGTTAGCTGATGTAGGCTAAGGTTATAGTTAGCTGATGTAAGCTGAGGTTATAAGTCATAAGTTAGTTGAGGTTATAGTTAGCTGATGTAGGCTAAGGTTATAGTTAGCTGATGTAGGCAAAAATTATAGTTAGCTGATATAGGCAAAGGTTATAGTTAGCCAATGTAGGCTAAGGTTATATTTAGGTGAGGTTATAAGTTAGATGAGTGTATGCACTCACCTAGCATTCATGGCCTGCTCAGCTTGGATGGGCCAAGTGAGCATCGGCAAGCCGCGGCAAATGCCCTCCAGCGTCGAGTTCCAGCCGCAATGCGTCAGATACGCGCCGACGCTGCGGTGCGACAACACCTGCAGCTGCGGCGCCCACCCAAAGTGCACGAACCCCCTCCCCCTCACGCGCTCCTCGAACCCCTCCGGGAACAACTCCTGCCCCTCCTCCGATTCCAGCCGCGGCGCCCGCAGCACCAGCAGGAACCGCTGCCCGCTCATCTCCAAGCCCCGCGCCAGCTCGCGAATCTGCGCCACCGACAGGACCGCCACGCTCCCGAACGACACGTACAGCACGGACGACTCCGGCTGCGTGTCCAGCCACTGTAGGCACGGCTCGGAGCTGACTGCCGGGGCGCCGGCGGAGAAGTAGACCTTCGGGAGCATGGGGCCGACCGGGAGGATGCTCAGGAGGTGGCCATCCTGGATGGAGTAGACACAATTGTTCAGTTTTGTTTTAATCGTTGGAGTGGAAAAACTGCCCGATGAATCTAGACGATCTCGGGCGGTTTTCCATGATGGAAATGGGTGGAAACAGACACCATCACGTACCGTCCCGTTCACGTTCCCGTAAACAGTTTGCCGGAGCACGTCAATGTAGTCAGGCTCGAGCTCGTAGAAGGTGTTGATGAGCACGCCCGTAGCCTCGTGCATCTCGACGGCGTTCCGCGCGTAGAACGGGTACTCGTAAGCGGTCGCGTCCTGCATGGGCGACGGCAGATCCGCCAGGCGCGTGGGCGGGACGCCGGGAATATCGTGCACAAGCTCCTCCTCCTTCTCCCTGTCGATGGGGAGGCGGCCCTGGCGGATGAGCTCCGGCATGTGCAGCATGGTCGCGATGGCGCTGGCCGGGGACGCGAACAGGACGTAGCGTGGGATGTTGAACTTGTTGGCTACTACCTGTGACGATGCAGCAGGAAGAATCAGTCAGTGTAGAGAATTGCCATGTTTCTCATTCTAAGTGCACTGTCACGGAAATGTGCTTATTATGCTTCCGGAATATGTTGAAATTGTTTACACGTTCAACGAGCTCGAGCGTGTTGATGATCACTCTCGGAGATGTAGCACGCTCGAACTTGTATTTATTTCAGCTTGACAGGAAGAGGTCTGACCTGGGTCCAACCGAGGAACATGTCGCTGACGATGCAGGAGGGATCCTCCAATCCGTCCACCAACACAATCGCCTCGTCCACGAGCGAGTTGACGTGCTCGACGTAGGGCAGCGAGGAGGTGCCCTCGCCCTCCGGAGGACTCACACCGAGGGGCACCACGCGCATGGTGGACGGGTCCAGGCCGTCAAGCGTGCGGAAGTGCTCCGCGGAGAGGTGCGAGAACGCGTTGACGAACGTGACGGTGACGCCCGTGGCGTGCAGGCGCTTGGCGAAGTGCAGCAGCGGGATGCTGTGGCCCTTGGCCGGGTAAGGGAGCACCACGGCATGAAGAGGAGCTGCCTGGGCCATGGGCTGCAATTGCCCCGGTTGCTCAGCCATGGCCACTGTCATTGTGGAGAACGATGTCTAGCAAACCACAAACCACTCAAAAACACAACCTACAGGGAAAAGCTCTACTAGAATGTATAAACCTGGGACCGAAGTGGTGAGGTTCAGGTGATGTTTGAGGGTGAGCTACGGTTGAATGAGAGATGGCGCTTCTTCCTAGCTGGCAACCTAGTGGTGAATTTTGGGAACTCAGAAGAGAGGAAAGCAGAATAACGAACTGTAAGTAGCTGATTCTAGTAGCAAAAGAAGTGGTCTTCGGAGGAGATGAGTCCGGAGAACTTCTCACCTAGATGTGATTAACTTCAGGTAGCAATGGAGAAGTCTCTTCACTAGGATGTGAGCTATGGGAAGGTCCACGACGCACGATTCTTGTTGGCAGGAAAAGCTATATTACCCTAGCTCAGGCAATGACAAACTGTAACTAATACCTAGCAAAAGCAATGATCTTCAGATGGGATGAGGTTCAGGCGACGTGTGAAGCATAGAGCAGAATATGAGCTGTGGCTGAATGGAAACCTGCGCAAGGACAGTGTAATGATCTGTGACGGAAGCTGGTTGATGAGTGAGAATGGAAAGATGCAGCGAGCATCGCGCGTTTCATACTCGTGAACGAGACGTTGGTGGGCCTCCCTCGCAGTGACTGGGTGCGTTGCCGGCGCTGAAGCGAGGGAAGGTTCCGCGGGTTACGCGCGGCAGGTTGGCCACGAGGGCGGTACAGGGGCCTTTTGTAACCACCAGGTTGGACAACAGGTAATAATGCTCACATGTCCTAAGGTAAAGGACACTACACCGTTCAAAAAAGAAGAAGAACGCCGGTCTCCGAAGGAGGCCGGCGTGAATAAAGTGTCTGTTCGTTCCACTACTAAGACCATGTCCACAGGACAAGGAAATAGTGAGCTGGAACTACTTCCCTCTCTCGAGGGTAGACACTATATAACAAGAACTACACCGTTCACTGAATATAGTGTGGAGGTACAGGTAATGTGGATGAAAATTGAGGTGGACCACATCAATTCTAGTTTTGGATGAAAATTGATGTGGACCACATCAAATTTGGTTATTAATATATGATTAATATGTTATTATTATATATATTATTATTGTATATAATATTAATATTATAATATATGTTATTATGTTATTCATATATGTTATTATTATGTTATTATTATATTATTATGTTATTATGTTATACAAGGGTTGGTACCCGTCGTCCCGACAGGGAGAGCGGAGGGTGGTGTGTTAAAGTTATGTTTGCATGTTTTGTATTTTAAAACCTATAGCTCAAATCGAATCTAAATCGAATCAAGTACATTCCCTGTTGTCATCAACTGACCGGGGCAATCCCAAGTTAAATAAACATATGTAAATGCAAAAATCAAATTTACCCATTATATATGCATTATGTACTATATATACCTACTATTCACTTTAAATACCCATTATTTATTTTATATACGTGTTATTGTCTTTAGATAACTATCATTTATTTTATGTACCCGAGGTAGTACATTTTGTAGTTTCAATATGTTGGAAATTATGGTTTTATTTTTTTATTTTTGATACATAATACAATTTCAAAACTCAATAAGCCAAATTTGAATAAAAGGGCACTATAAAGGATTCCTCTAAAGGGCACTATAAAGGATTCCTCCAAAGGGCACTATAAAGGATTCCTCCAAAGGGCACTATAAAGGATTCCTCCAAAGGGCACTATAAAGGATTCCTCCAAAGGGCACATATGGAGGATTCTTTCAAAGTTCACATTCAATTCAAAAGGCACATTTGATTCAAATGGCAATTCCAAAGGTCACGTGACCGGGAGCGGCGGACGGACAGACACTGACGCCTATTATATAAGTAGATTATTATGTTAATATTATATTTTGTTATATTATGTTATAATATTATGTTTATATTCTTATGTTATAAAATAATATTATTATGTTATTATATTATTATGTTATATTATTTTATTATGTTATTATATTATAATTTTGGTTTTAGGGTAGAACTTGTAAAAACTTATCCACATCAATTCCCGTGTCTTTTATTTTGAAACAAGCCACACTATTTCTAATGGACATGATTTGATGTGGATGGAAAATTGAAGTGGACCACTTTAATTTGCGTTTAATGAAATTAGTGTAGGAAATTTCAAATAGTCTAGTCTACACTATATTCAGGGAACGGTGTACCATATTCCCATTCTTATGGTAGCAATCTCCACAGATGAAAAATCCTTGTAGGTCGATGGCATTTTTTTTTAAAACAGTGATTTTTTTACCGTAAACTGTTACATTTTTCAATTTTCCAGAATTTGGAGTTAGGGGCGCTTTACACTATGGACCATGACGATTGACCAAGAGAAATCATTTATTTTCATGGTCACGGCTCTTGGTTTAGAGTCAATATAGGCGTCATGTATTCAAATCAAGGTCTAAATAATCTTCTAGGCAGAAACAATCTGCTTCTTAATTAATCTTGGATTATTTCAGAGATAAAATGTTAGATTAATAGTTTTCCTGGGATTGATTAAATCTTTTGCAGATCTCATGGAGAGCTTCGAGCACAACCTCTTTCTTTTTTCAAATCTCCAGAGAATGATAATGCTTGGGTTCGTGTGAAGCCCCTCACAAAACAGGTACTTTGAAGCATCAGGCAATCTGAATTTCTCCTAATCTTCTGGATCGGCTTTGGATATGAGGTTTGCAATCAACGTTCAGGTGCATCTAGAAAACATGGTTATGCGCTTGCCTGATAATGTGTAATCCAATCATCTCTTACGTCTCCATAATCATGGTGAGCTCTGCAATTATAGGGTGCACCTGCAAGAGGGGCTTCTGTGAGGCTTGTTGATGAATCCGGCCGAGTGCAGAAGCGAGCCATTGATGCTGGAAGGTATATATTATAACTCAATTTGTTATTTTTTTTTTATTATGAATGCCTCCTACTCAACTTTCATTCCACAGTCATTTCAGACAAAGCATAGGAATTGAGCATATCTTTGGAGCTAATTTTTGGTTTTCTTTTAATATTTGGTGAGTGATGCTGACGAGCTTGGCTTTGTTTTTTGTTCTTTGTGAACACAAACAGCGGCTACTTATGCTGTATGGAGGTAAGCTAATTTGGTGTTGTCAGTTAGTAAATTTCACTGCATGATTTGTTCTACTTGTTTCTTTCTGTCCATTTGAAGGTGTATCATGTGGCTGAAGTTGTGGTTAATGCATTGCATGCACAGCCGGTTGCGCACTTCGGCTTGGGCTCAAAAGGTGGACCTGTGAAGCTGCAAATCATATGGCCAAATGGCGCAGAGGTTTCCATGGATGGTGTGTCTACAAGACAGCAAATCACTGTCCCTCATCCTTGAGAGCTTCAGAAACTGTTACATTTGTGTCAACAGCAATCAAACTGGGCCAATTGCCTGTTTGGTTGCGCAAAAATGAACAGTTCATGCTCTTTAACATTTATCGATTCTAATCTCTCTATCAATCCAAAGATCTCTTGACACAATGAACAGAAGTGGGTGTATTTGCGATTGGGGACTGGGTTATGCAAAAGCAAATCAGATTTATGGGATATACCTGTAGGTTAGGAGCTACTGAGCTATGGTTTAAGAGTCTTTAATTTAAACTAAAGCATGCATGGTCATCAAAGGTACCATGAAGCTCATCAAAGTTGTCTTTCCAAAACTTGGCCCGACTGTCATTCTGCAATATGAACTTTGCTATTAGATCACAAATGTGATACGTGGGTCGTGCGATTTGGGGTTCTGAGATGGTCCAGCGAAGGTGACTCGGCCTAGCTCTCCTCTTTGCACCCAGACTTCGTCGTCTTTCTTGAGGGAACAAACAATTTCTGTTAGTATTACATTTGGAGGTTTTCAATTGAATTGATGACATGAGGTTACATTGGACATCATAGAAAACATGCATGATCAACATGGCAGCTTTCAAATGCTTCAATTCCTGCAACCATGCATCCCTGACCCATACAACTCTGCGACAATGAGAATTCATTTAAGTTCATCGTACAGCTATATTTTTCCATCAGAAGTTTGTGCAATTTGGTACACCATTGGTGCGATATTGAACTTCTGCAGTCTTCCATGCAGTGCTCTCCTTGCACTGCTCTTAGAACTACAGAACTCTCACGAAACTACTAATCACTTATTGCAAGTTCCTAGTACAAAACTAAGTTTGTCTCCAAGCTTGAATAAACCGGCAACTAGAAATAGTTGAAAGGAAAGTGCTGCCAAGGACGAGAGCGATGCTCAAATCGGAAAACAACCTAATATTGTTCTACGATGTGGTGGAAGAGGAGGCGGGATTCTTTCGTAGGGGACAAGAAGACGACAGGGGACATGGGCTGCAAACATCATCAACGTTCTAAATCATGCTTTCGATCCAGCTCGAGTTCCTAATTTAAATCAGTGGAAGTCCCCTAGCCTGTAACCCTCAAATGCCAATCCCCGTGCCAGGCCAGAAAATCACTTGATCATGTGTCTCACGGGAATATCCAAGAGCATTTTAACAACACCCCTAAAGCACCGCACCAGTACAGAGACATCCGCTTTACAGAATGATAACAGGCTTATACTGACTAACTCCTAGCCCGACAATCTTTTCTTCAACACAGCGTGCACAGCCAAGGGAGATGACAGGTTTATCATAAACGCCAGCCAAACAGAACCTCCATGTTTGATTACCTTCAGTCATAAGTAAGAGTTTCGTTGCAGTTCCTCCACCTACGCTGAACCTTAGGAAACCGGGATGATCAACTACATCACTCATTTTGACAGGCCATCCCTTGTACACTCCAGACGGACCATCCTGGTTCATTCCTCGTCTTGAAGTGCATCTGCATGGGGCTGCACATGTAAACATCTGGGACATAGCCACCACTGGACTGAAGTACCCTTTAGAAAATCCTTCAACTCTTATCGAACTTCTGATCTTGTTCAGATCGGAAGAGTAGGACGGCCCCAGATCAAGGACAGGTGCAGAAGTATCTGGTGGAGCTGGGGTCACATCCATCTCAAACGTTTTAGGCAAAAGATGGCCGGACATCGGTTCGAATGCAGAGTCAATTAGAATCAACCCAGAACTCGTGGCCGGAAGATCTGGCACTGGGCCATTGCAAATCCACAGCTTGTTGTTTGCCTCTACGTTGTCACTTCCGTTCAGTAGTCCTCCAATCAGCACTGTCGCCCTAGGACCCATAACACCAACGCAATCCTTGATGTCGCTCCTCATATTGTTCACTTTGTACTGGATATCTTTTCCTCCAATAAACCATGCTGAGGCTAATATTATTCTCCACAACTGAATGGTCAGTCCCCTGTCTAACAAGGCTCGTAGGATGCTGCGCAAATCTTCTATTGTGGCGTACATTGCAGGTGTAAAGAGCTGTAATCCGTCGTGCAGCTCATGTTGCACGGACTTCTTGACAATGGTCTGCAACATCAACAATGCCATTGTTCTCTTCTTGAAGTCCACACTTCTGGATATGTCTTCTTCTGGATCATAACCGCCACCACTCGTCATAGGCATTACCGATAAACCTCTTTCAACTGCTTCAACAAGTTTCAACTCCTCGCTTGTGAAGAAGTTCACCGATAACGCAACTCGAGCAGCAATGTCAGCAAGCTCTGGATGCAGAGCCGATCTACAAGCTTTCTCTGTTGCGCGGTAAAGCATTTTATCTCGGATTTCCACACAAGCTGTATCGAATGATACATTCGAGCATAATCCCTTGTCTTCAGAAGCTGTGGGGCTCATTGAGGTATGCTTCATCAGCATTTCTAGCATAGACTTCACCTTCTCTTGATAACTTAACTCACCGATGCTGCTATTTCCTATGAGCGGTCTATTGTGAATATACATCAAATCCCAAAAGTCTTCAAAGGTGCAAGGTACCAGCCAGGGCTCGGACTTAAAAGATGAAGCACCAGGAGTTCTGGGGAAATGAGGGAGAGTCTTCACTTGAAATCGGTTCTTGTCTGGTTTATAAAGAAGTTTAAAAGGAAAGGACTCAGAGAACTCCGCTTCTAAGATTGAGTAGGTGAACCACACCAGTGCATCGTTTGTGTCATACTCGCCTCCAGGATTGTCCGCGTCAATACATAGAGCCCACAACAGATCTGACAATTCATACTTGGTTGGTTGCGTCCAGCTGCTGTCTTCTTGAAGTATTGACTTCACCTCATCTCCTAAGCGCTTCGAAAGCTCCTCCTCGTTGTGAAAAATACCCAATCCTGATTTATATAAATCATCGGCAAGATTACTGCACGCTCTTGAAAGTTCCTCCAGCAGTTCATTCGGCACACCCACGACACGTTTCACACACTCAGTGATGAAATCTCCTAGACCTTGAGCACCAAAAACCTCCACCCAAAGAGCACTAACAGCGAGTATGCGGCGGGTGGTGTAGCGCAGATTATCAGGAGGAGAATATTGAACAACCGTTACTGGTTTGGAAAACCGGCCGAAGCCTACAAACTTTCCCCTCACCACCAAGCTCTTCAACACAGGCTCACAGATTCCCAGATGTTCCCTGTTCCCACTCGCCGTCTGACTTCCACCAAAGTTGAAAATGAGCGAATCTATGCATTCCAAGGAACTCTTTAATCTCCCGTAGCCCCCCGACTGCGATGTTGATTGAAACGCTCGCACCGCCTGATCTCGATCGCCACCTGCCATATTTATCAAACCCCCCTGTGCACCAGTTACCTGAACCGTAAAGAGGGAAAAATTTACGCCGGTGAAAGATGCCATTGAAGCAGACGCTTGCACAAGGCTAAGCTGAGCCATCCTGACGCAGAAAAGAGCAACGTCACTTTGCCAATTAAACAAAGAAAGTTGGGGGACCGAAAAGCAACCAACTGTGCAAGACAATATGCACACATAATAAGCCAAGAAAGAGGTGCAGTTGGGAACCCAACTGAAGCACTACAATGAAACCCTCCTCTGAGAGATGCACTGACAGAAACCCGACTGACTGGTTCTAGAAAACTTCCCAACCCCTGCTCAATGCTAGAGCATAATGCAACCACACTAACTTAGACAAAATGCACAGCCCAAAACAAGGCGCAGCTCCGACACAGCGCTCAACAAGCGGACACAACCCGTCTCAACGTGCGTGCTACGCCTCGTCACTCGTGCCAACAAGCGGACACAACCCCACTCGACGTGCGTGCACCGCCTCGTCACTACACTAAGCATTGAATATAGTGTATAGCATTCATTATTGATGTGGATCACCCACACTAATTTTCATCAAAGCACGTGAATGTCAAGTTTTGATTGGGTGTATGTTTTCAAGCAAGTGTGTGTCAGTCAACAATTGCATGTAAATTTCCAATTAGTGAAGGTGTTTCGAATTAGTATGGTCCACACTATATTCAGTGTTTAGTGTAGAGCGTGACATCGAGTTGCTGACAATTAGATCCACCGCGCCGCCGCGCAATTGCACCAATAAGCAAGTCTCAGCTTCCCTCAAGTCCCCACTTCCCTCAAATGACCTAAGTTCCTACTTCTTTTAAGTTCCCCAAGTCTCCACTATTTCCTCAAAGTCCCCACTTTCCTTAACTTCCCCAATATATAGATAGTCTTTTCAAATTTCATTTGAACTATAAATTTTATTTTTATGTGGCGATTATATATATTTTTGTTTTATTAGAAAAAATTAGGATGCTGGAATCAACTTAAATTTATTGGATTTTTAAAGATCAATATGTAAAATTCATAATTATAGAATTATATGTGTAGCAATGATTTCCTAATTTTGGTACATAATAGTACTTCAAAACCCAATATTTTTCCTACTATATACCAAATTTAAATGAAAGGCACATTCTAGTGGAAGGGCACATTCTAGTGAAAGGAATAGGCCTCATTTTGGTGGAAGGACAATCTTTAGTGGAAGGACAAAGCTTGGATCGAATAGAAACTGCTTCTGTAATTTCATATATATCATAGATGAACTATTCAATTGGTTGAATGTATTAAAGATATCTTAATTGAACATTCTTACTAACAATTCGCACGATGTGCTCATTGGAATACGCCACAATTATGGCCACTCAAGCAATTATTTATTTATTTATTTATTTATTATTTATTTATTATTAATTTATTAATTTATTAATTAATTAGTTTAGTTTAGTTTAGTTTTTCAGATATAAATGTGTAGTGTATTTTGAAACTCAAAATTTCATTTCAACAAGCATGGAATCGCCAAAGAAATATTGGAGCACTACTAGAAGTGTAGGGACTCACTTCCTACTTTATCTCTTATATATAAAGTTTGTTGTTGTTGTTGTTGTTGTTGTTGTTGTTTTTGTTTTTTTTCTTCTTTTTTGTTTTTGTATTTTCTTTGCTTTTTGTGTTTTCTATCTTTTTTATTTATTCTTTTATATTTTTTGCATATAGTATATATATATACTTTGGAATATATGTATTTTTTGTTTTTATATTTTTTAATATAGAAGTATACTTTTAAGTACTTGGTGTATGTAGTATAAACTTATACTATTAAATATATAGATACCAATGCGTTGTGTGTCAAACCTAGTTTGACGTGTCAATCCCTTCAATGGATAGTTGCACTCTTTGGCTGGCTTTTTCTTCTTCTTCCATGATGGTTTGTATGATGTTCTTCCTGAGGGAAGTCATCTCGCTTCTAAGAATCTTTTTGGTGTTTTCTTGCACCATATCAGCATAGCTTCTAGCCTCTTCAATGATTTCGCCTTTCATTAATGCCATCTCTTTTTGAATCTCCGCAATAGTGTTTTGTGTCCCTTTGCTAGGGCCTACAATCAAATTGTAAAAAAACATATGATCCTGTAGAAAATTGCATAATAAATCTTTTAAAGATGTTGAAATATTGACTTTTTATTTAGAACAAAAAACCTAGCTACATGTAGAATTGGCCATACCTGGTATATTCTAGTTTTTGTCCATTTAAAAGAAATAAAATGTCTTCTTGGAAAGGAAATTGAGATCTTTGCATCTACCGTACGGATTTGTGAATTTCAAAAATTTGTGAAGGATATGATATATGCAAAATATAAAGTGTGTTGTTGATTCTCAGCACATAGTTGCATTGCAGGACATCTTCTACACCTCTTCTACTTCTAAAATTTGGTGCACATGTGCCTAACATGATCCTTTTCAAGCTAACATAATAAATTCACGGCCCGTAGTGCAAAGAGTTGCCATAGAAGGTGGTAAAAGTTTTGCCCGTAGTGCAAAGAGTTGCAATAGAAGGTGGTAAAAGTCTTTCAATCCGTACGGTCAAACTTACCAAATTTTTCACCACACACTCTCATACAACTCTAGTACAAGATCCTACGGTTAAATTTTCAGAAAAAACATTTTGTATCATTTCATGTTGAATGCGCTGAAAATGGCAGTTTTGGAGTGATTTTGAGGGGAAAATGTCTTGGTTCTTTAGAGGTGAATGACCAATTACCAACCCTACATCCTTAATTTTTTATTTCCTTTTTTTGAACAATTTGAAATTCAGGGATAGACTCCATGCAACAACAACAAAAACAACTGCAACCATCACTCATCTCACAAGACTTCATCTATCAAAATTGTAATTATCATACTTAGAGTATGAATATTTGGCAAAAGATTTAATGACATTATCAAAGGTGCTAGTGATATTAACAAGAGAATTTCACAACCAAAAACTGGTTTTAAGGTTTTGGATGAGAATATGAAGGTTTTCTATTAACAAGTGTCATATTATCTAGGTTTGACTGTAATATCAAGTGTCAATTGTAAAGAGTATTTTAAATATAACATTGAACAGAGTGTTGTGGCAATAGATTTTGAAGTTCAATGTTGAGCCCGCATTGCATGAGTGATTGTTGAGGATGGCATAATTCATTTCCTATACGAATGATAGTAAACAATATACTCCCACCTTCTTATCCTCTTCCTCTAGATTTCTACAAGAGTACAAGGGGGGTTAAAAATCTTAATGACGTGTCCGATAATTGCAAGTGCCCATGTTAATTCTGTTATCCCTTTGCCACGGAGTCTATTATAGGTGGCATAAACTTGTGACGTGTCGACCCGGTTTCTCCTTAGTTTTGGTAAATTCTTCCCTTCATGTCTTGACGTCTCCCCGAGGGGAACGAGGGGTGAAGAAAATATTACTAAATATAATAAATTTTTGGTGAAATTCCTAAAGGAAAAACACTACTTTTAGACCTTGTCAAAGTAGAAGTGGACGTCATTAATTTTCGCAATGAGGAAAAACACTGAGAGGACGTCATTTATTTCAGGAGTACATGAGAACTCAAAGTGAATGGATGTAGCTTGAACCATGTTAATACTGTGAGCACGGTGTCAAAGTCACATTGAATGGATAATTACAAGTCACACAGGTAGAATGATTCACTGAGGAGAATGCCAAGTTGCGAAAACAGATATTACTTATGGCCATGCCTGAAATATCCAAACGTAGTAGCCGGCATTGCCTAGTTGACACATATTGCGGAGGTTAACGAGACTGAAACTAGCTATTCCTGCAATGTGCTTTGTCTGTCGCAATCTTGATAAAACTTTGCGCCATCATCTGAGGTCATGGGACGTTGTGCCTTGAACAAAACTGACCGGAAGAAAAGGAAGACGAGGCTCGTTAACCTTCGCAGGCCTGGGCGGAAGCGTCGATGCTAAAGACGACGAGCCCGAGTGCGAGCGCGGTGGATAGGTGGTGCACCATCAGCGCGGCGTTGGTACGCGCGTAGGCCAGATCGTGCATGTAGACGACGATGATGATGGTGGACAGCCCGAGCAGGAGCTTCACGTCGTTCGGTGCCACAGGTTCTCGGGTGAAGAGATTGGGGACGTACGCGATGCACTGGATGGTGAAACCGACGATGCCGGTCAGTGCGAGCCAGGCGTGCGCGATGAGCTTGCGGTGTTGGTGCCACCAGAGGTGGTCGCGGTAGACGGCGTTGTGGCGCATCAGGAGTGACTCCGCGAGTTTTGTTGTTACTGCTACGGCGAAGAAATAGACCACCATGTTGGGCACCTACGTGTACCATCTACGTAAACACACAACCGGATTCATCATCAGTACAGGCTAGAGAAGAGGAATTTGAAAGAGGTCGGTGTGTTATGTTAACTTACAATCATGTATGGCAATCTTGTCGATGCTGAAGCAATACATTATGATTTGTTTAGCATTCCATTGCTTGTTCATTCTTGAACTTCTCATAGTGCTAGTATTGTTTGCTTTGATTTAAAAGACTTTGGGGTTTGTCGGGGAGAGCTTTTTGTGTCTGTTTGCAATTTCTGGTGTATGTTGCAGAGGTGCAAAGCAGATTGAGGTGACCGAATTGAGGTGCAAAATAAGATGCCGAAGCTAAAATTAGCACATGTTAAAAAATGTCCGCTATTATTTTAAAAAACCATTAATATAATCTGCTAAAAGAAATTGCTAAAAATAATCTAAAGGAAAATACAAGAATTGCTAAAAGAAATTGCTGAAAACAATGCTAAAAGAATCCACTAAAAATGCTTTAAAAAACCTGCCGTTTGAAATATCGGCACAATTACCATTAGACACATGTGGAACAACCATAGAACAAAAGATTCATGTCAAATCACACACGTGAAATATAGAAGGTAAAAAGGAAGTGCGAAGTTACTGTGATGGATAAAGTGAATTCTCTCATGGTGTGTATGTAGGTCAGCGTGGCAATTGGATGTGCACGTTCCCTCTGACGTTCCCTTTGGAATGTTGCACCGAAACACCTCCGCAGACGTTGTTCATAAAAGATGACGTTTTAGATATCACCTAAATAACATTTTTGGTGAGACCTCGTAAGCCAAATTCAGTGTTATCAACAATGCTGTCGGCGTTGCTACCCCGGTCACTACAGTCAATCCGGGTTCGCGGTGTCAGGGCCCTGTTTTAGGCCTGACACCGCAAAGACCGGCCCTTCTTCCGAGCGCCTTTTCGCCTTTCTTCCCACGATAACTGCCACTCTCGCCCAAATCTTTTTTGCGCTGCCCGTCTCTCTTATCGGCACTTCTCGCCGAAAGCCCCTTCGCCCCCGCCTTCTCCGGATCACCGAAGTCACCTTCTCGCCCCCGCCACGTGTACTCCAGAATGACCCGCCTTTCTCGGCGGCTGTCGGCGCAAAGTGTCATCCACATCGTTTGCAATCGGCGCCCTCCTTCACACCATCTATTGTGCCGTGTAGCACCCTCCCGGAAAGGGAGTGCTTCTATCTACGTGAATGGAGTTCCTCGATCTCAATCTCTCCATCTAGGACAGGCCGAATGGGAATTCTGGTGCGATAGCGGCACCAATCGTTGCCGATAACGGGGCAGCAGGGAGGAAATGGAGGCGTCAAGGGAGAAAGAAACTGGCTGGCGTGCGTGAGAAGGGGGTGGAGGACCTTGATGCCGGGTTTCGGGAAGGCCCGCATACAGACTACCTGAAGAAACACGGTCACAAGGTTCTTCGGATGCGCGATTCATTATAGAACCCTCCTCCAGGAATTTTGACATGGAAATGTCTTAGGTGGAACATGGAGGCCGAGAATGATACGAGGTTTGTAGAGGATCCGCAATCATCTAGGAGGAAGCAGTCCAAGCTTATCGCCTACATTCCCTAGGATAGGGTCTTGGATTTCGTGGAGGATGAGCAGTTTGGCCGAAAGGACGTCGAGACTACCTTCGTCCTCGACAAGAACAACCCCACAAACGTTGGCGAGAAGACGCACTATCGGTGGAACTGCCACATCAAGTACCAACGGTAAGTGAATCTCGACCTCTGATATCACGATATGCACGATTTATCTGCTTATCGGCTGTGCCGTAATATTTCTTCAGTACTACACGTATCTCTAATGGTCATTCCCGATAAAGAGATGGCGTTGTCAATACGGTCCCGAAGACAACAGGGACAATATCCAAGCTATCACGCCCGAAATGACACCAACGCCATCAAAATACAATCAAAAAGGGAAACAACTTACTTCCGGCGCTGGCCAGAAAGGCCCTCGTGCCACGGATGCGAAGGATGGGGGGTCTATGAAAGTGGGTTGCCAATGTCGATTCTACGTAAAGAGGTACTATTTCCTCCCATATATCGCCGAGATAGGGTACTTTTGCTCGGAACATGTCGACACACAGGGCCTTATCGTCCACGATAAGGACAATGTGCAAAGGGGAAAGCTCCGCTTTTGGAAGTACATGTCGGAGGAAGTAAGGCTTTGGGTTCTCAGGCAATTTGAGGAGCAAGTTCTGATGGCAGCTATAATACAGAAGCACCAGAAGCTGGTACTGAAGGCAAGCGATGAGGGCACTCTTACGCCTTCTCAAGATTGTTTTCTTAGCATGGAGGACATCCGCAACATATGCGGAGTCCGTGTGCAGGAACTATACAAGAAACACGACAAGGACGTTGAGAGTGTGAGGATGTGGGTAAGAGAAAACCGAGGTACGGTATTTTACTATCAAGACCCGGGCAGCAAGGTTGACGGAGTACTGAATGCCGATAACGTACCCTTCGTTATTGGGATTCAAACCCCATTTCAGACGCACATGATGCTGAAATACAGTCACGAAAACATTATTGCTATAGACGGGACATTCGCAATGAACAACAAAAAGGTACACATACCTATACCGTGGTTCGCGTAAGGTCCTTCTAGAGATTAGAAGCACTCACTCCCGTACCGCTTAATTTCTTGTTTGAGTGTCCAGTATCCGCTCTTCACGATGATGGTATTCGACGAGTGGAGAAACGGGGTTCCAAAGGCTTTCGTGATCACTACGAAATCCAAACAAACAGATCTTGTGCCTTGGATGCGCGCTCTGAAGTAGAAATTGGTGGAGGTAAGGCCGGACAGGAGACCCACTGCTTTTGTACTTGACGACGCCGATAATGAGATAAACTCTCTTCGGTAAGCGATTTAGCATTCTTACGTTATCGGATGACGGGCTTCAGCCAGTTGTACTTATCGGCTTGTCAGGTTATCGCAGGGAGGTTTGGCCGCACTCACATCTATTTCTATGTCTCTGGCATGTTCGTCGAGCGTGGCAGAAGAATGCATGTGCTAAGTTGAAAGACATGGAGACGAGGGCCGGAGCCTTGCGAATTGTGGGCTCACTTATGTACGTATCAGAGACACCAAGTGACTTCCAAGACCCTTCCACGAGAGCTCCTGGCGATAAGGTGTGGAATTTGGTAGAGTGGGTGCAGCACGTCTACGGCGAAGCTAAGGCTCTTTTGCCAGACGCTGATGCATACTGGAAGTACTTCGACAAGGAATGGCTCCCGAAAATCAAAATGTGGGTTGCGGGAGACCGGAAAATCCCCCATGTTGGCTAGGACACCACTGCAGCAATCGAATCATACCATTCTAACATGAAAGCAGTGCTCCGGCAATCCAAAAGGAAGCTTATCGGCCAAAGGATGGACTGGCTTATTTATGAGCTCACAGGAAATGTCATCGAGAAGTATGATTACAGTCACTGGTGTAAGCTGAACGGTTTTATATAGATCAAGAGGCAGCGGCAGATCATGGTCAATGCAATCAACCAAGCAAATACAATTCCCGATAATGTGGTCACCTTGCCCGAGTCGTCGGGAGGTCCTGCATACGTTAAATCCTCGAATGTTAAATTACGTATGCGGTATACAATCCATGCACCGAATGGGCCGTCTGCCAATGTGTTCATTCCCAGAAAAGTAACATCTGTAAGCACCAGGTTAAGGTCCTGAAAATGACAAGACCTGACTTGGCGGAGGGAAAAATTGCTAGATATCTGGGCTCCTTTCGCGGCACAATCCAAGGAGGAATGATGAATCTCCTCCGCCAAGACAATGGTCGACACCCAAATACCGAGGGCTTCCCCGATAATGGTGTCCTCTCGGATACCGAAACCGGAGATGTAACCCCAGTGGCTTCCAACCTTCAAGAATTAGGGGAGACATGGGTATGCGACTTTGATCGTATGCATCAGCTTGTCCTGAAGCTACTCAATAAGGCTTATCGGCAACCATTGTTGGCAAGGCACTTGGATGCAGCTTTGCGCAACACCGATGCCACCCTCTCAAGGTTGGAGGCTGAAATCGAAGCTGGAATGCTTCATCCACTCCATGAGATAGCTACACCACTCCCAACAAATGAAGATGGTCTTGGAATGAGGCTCCGAAGGTTGCATGACTTCCTCGATTCCAGAGGTTTTCGGGTGAGGTCCGTTCCAGCTAGCGAAAGACCAACTCAAGAATCCATATAGGTTATCAGCTCCGATAAGGTTGTGTATAAAAGGCAGGGTATGCCCCGATAACCATTAGTACTCTCCTGAAGGAATATAGCCGAGAGGATGCTCTTAGATTAAGTTCCATGCATCTCCAGAAATTTCCAGTGAAGTGATATTTCTTTAGTTGTGAAGTTAAGACTCAACATTCAATATAATCGGCAAGGACTGGATCTTAAGTTCCGCTTACAGGCCTGAAGTGGGTCTCAAATTCCGTTTACGTATGCTATCGAAAAATTTGTCATTTACAATGAATGAAATGTACGACATTGGCATCCTATTAATCTGTACAAATTTCTGGAGTCTATCGGCTCTGTACAGCATCCCCCCTCCTTATCGCCTACTTCGTCTTCGTGGTACCCTTTGATTTTGCCTTCTTCTTCGCCCCTTCTCGCGAACTTGCCTTCTTCTGCCTTCCTTGAGTCACTGGTGGATTTGTGAGCACCTTGAAGCCCTGAAGATCACGATCCCCCACTATCTCCGAAATACCGAGAATTGGAACTTCCTTCTTCTTCGCCGTCTCTGAACCGGGTTCCACGAAAACTACATCCGGACTACCGCTTCCGAACTCTACCGTATCATGTCCAGATAGATTAAGGCCATCGTGGAACGGAAGCGGTGCGACAATCTCCGTGTAGAGCGCTAGTGTAGAGCCAAAATGACAAAAATAGCTTTTTTCCAAAAATTAAGTGTAAAAAGGGTTGTAGATATATGAAGAATTAAAAAATTAATGATTAAGTTTACACTAAGTAGTTAATTAAGTGGAAAATACCTATTCATATCCAAGAACAAGGAAATAATGGGAAAAGGGGTGAACTCGCACCCTTTGGATAGGTTGTACCTTTTCATGAATAGATATGAAGAGATGTGAAGATTTAGTGGAATTAATCTTAATGGTTAATACTAGGGAAAATCTCTTGCCAAGAGGTATACCTCTTGGATGTTGAGTAGAATGACTAGCTTGAATTTTTAGCATTCTTGACCATTACCATAGAAATTCCTTGGAAGAAGATTGGAGTGAGCCCTAGCTTTAGGTGAAAAAGCTAGTTGATGACTCTTAATGTTGTAAGAGTATTTAATTTTATATATGAATATATAATTACTATTGAATTTGCATATGTAGAGTCTTGTGTGTGACTTGAGTCATATGTATAATTGCAATAATATGTGATCTTCATTGAATAAATTTGACATTGTGTGTTGTAAATGCAAGTGCATGCATTAGGTATTAATTGTGGATAAAATTCCTATGTATGAATGCATTGTATATTTATTCTTCATGGAATAAGTTAGGGAAATACCCTAACTACTAAGGTCGTGTGTGTGACCTTGTGTGTGTATTGGAGCAATAATTATAATTGTGAAGATTAATGGAGTGAATGTGAAATTAAGTGACTTAGTGCATAAGGTGTGTGATGCATAAGTACTTAAGAAGATCTCAAGTGTGAGTGAACATAACTTGAGTATCATAAGAATAAGAGTGGAGTTCTTATTCATGTTAATGCAATTTATGCAATAAACATCAAGAGTGGCATACCTTGATGCATGGCAAGAGTGTCATATTATGCATACAAAAAATTGGCATTAAGTCTAGCCTTAATAGAAAAGATTCTCTAAGGTAGACTAAGTTGTGAGTATTTAAGAATCTATCATAAGAGAGGAAATAAGGAACAAATCCCGAAGAAAGACTTAAGGAAAGAACATAGGAACTTAAGAATCTTAAGTCCAAGTTTGGATACAAAAGCTTATGAAGATTGAGACCTTAAGTACCATGAGACCCTTAAGTTTAAGAGCTTGGATTTAAAGGTTCGTATAATTGAGAATACGGGACAATATTTGCATTCAGTGAGATGCACTCCCGGTTTTGGAAGTCTTAAAGACAGAAACTTAAGAACACTGTAGAACTGAATTGGTCTAGACAGTGCAGGTTCTTAAGAATCAGTCCTAAGTGAGAAAGTGAGTGCTTAAGAACTCAAGGACAGAAACTGTGTTCTTAAGAACATGGACCCGACCGAGAGAGAAGTCTTAAGTAAAATTCAGACATCTTAAAGACTAAGTGGTACGAGTAAGTGTGGAACACCGTGGTCTTTAAAGGATAATTGTGGGTAAGTGAACTTAAGTGGAGACTTAAGAGGTGAACTCTTTAAGATTTAAGTTAACTTGTGTATGGGATTTTTGAGACTAACCATTGTCTTAAGAACGTGATCACGTGGACCAAGTGGACGGACGTAAAAAGTGGAGCGTTTTTGCATGAGGTAAGAATTTGAATTCTTAACGATTGTAATTAAAGAACCAATGCAATGAGACTTAATGGAAACTTCCATTAGCCCAGTGTGGCATATAGTTAAGAATTAGTGGCATAAGCACAATCTTAAAGGGACTAATGTACCTTTTTAAGGCACGAGAGATCCTTTGGGTTTAGACTTTGTTTGTGGATCCCGTAAGAGTGATGCTAACAGCCCTAATTTCCTAAAAATAGATAGATAACCTTAAGAATTAACCAAAAAGATAGCTTTAACCACACAATTAATCTCCAATTACTTAAAACTAGGCGTATGATCATCCCCGTAACGAATCCTATGAGGTGTGGGTATACTTGGGTGTTTTATTAGAGTGGTGAAAAACCACCCTACATTTTTTTGGCGACCATACTGGGGATGGTACCGTCAAGTTTTTTTAAGTAATTTTAATTAGGAAAGCTGTCAAACTTAAGTCAATTACTTAAGTAAATTATCATAGCATTTAGTTTTGTGTGAAGTTTTAAACTTTGGAATTACTTAAAAAAATTATTTAAAAAAATTATTAAAAATAAATAAAAATAAAAATAAAAATAAAAACACTTTTAGTAAAGAGTGAAGTCATGTTGTTACAATGTTACAACATGTCTACTTTTCCATGGGAGGTTTCTGAAGAAGCTTTGAGTGACTTCTTTAGCGGTCCATATTTATTTAGCGCCCTTTATCGTGTCTATAGAGGTGCGTATTACGGACAAGGATTTCAATTTTATGGGGCTCACCCAAAAATTGATCAATCATTTAATGCAAAAATTGAACAACTACCTTTAGAAAATAAACAATTCATTTTAAATAAAGTGTGGAATAAGGGTGAGGGTTTTAATGAAGTAATTGTCAAGAAAAAGACTTTATATTTAAAATATCAACTACACTACCTTTTTGCTCAATATAGTAGATTGAAACTTCAAACACAACCATTAATTTCTAGAGGTATAGGGGCTTGGAACGGATACAAGTTTAATCAAGAAACTTATATCTTTGTTTATAGTAAACAAAACTTAGAGAGCAAAGTATTCTTTCCCGACTTCTTATCTAAAGATCCAGAAGTTCCCGTGAGTGTAGCCTTTGATTTATTATGTATTTTAAAAAAATGAGTTCCTCAAATGAGACTTTTAAGGAACAACGGACAAGGTTGAAAAGATTATTAATAATTTATTCTAAAATTCAATACAATGAGGGGAAATTATTTAGACTTTTGGGCACATAAATAGAACGCATTAAAGAAAACAATCAACATTCCAGTAATAGAAAAAAAATCATCAATATTTTCTTACAAAAATTCAATTACCCAAGAGAATTAATAATAGAACCATTGTCACGAGAATTTAAGATAGAACAATTTACCCTGACTGATTGGCGTCACTATTGTTACCTGAATGGAGCAAATGAGAAAAATTGAACTCCTAAATTCTAAAAGTGAAAGAAATAAATCACTTAAATTCTTATATGCAAGAATAGCTTATTATGAAACCTTTATTAGTCAGGATAGGAAATATTCGGATATAATAGAAACTTAAATAGAGAGATTAATTGAACAGGCAAAAGAGTGGTTGAGTGAACTTGAGATAGGAGAATTGTTGGCATATTTGGGTTATCCCATAAATTAAAAAAATGAATTAAACCTATCTATGGAAGCTCTCCACCTTTGTTCAAGTTAAAATTCTTTACAATTTCTTTAAAAAAAATTTAAAAAAAACCAAACAAGTACCGCCAATGACAAAATGAACCAAGAGAGTGATCCTTTATAAAACTCCAGTTAATGGTGGGAAAATAATTAGGAGATTAATCACTACAATTTGTGCGTATCACCGTATAGGTCCTTGTGATGGGGAATATTTGAAAATAGCCGAAAATGAGATAGACCTTTTAATAGGTATAGCTAGTGAATGGTTGGGAGAAAATGAAATGAGAGCCTTATTAACTATGTATAAGTATCCACGAAACATTGCATGGGAAGTTGAGGGAATGAATCTTACAGAGGAAGCAATTTATCTTTGCTTAAATTAAAGATCTAAAAACTAAATTCAAAATAAGGATAAAAATAAAAAACCTATGGGGATTACTAATGTCAGGAAAAGATAAAGAGAAAAGAGAAAAACAAAAAATTGAGAGAGTTCAACGTTATAAGAAAAGGGTAGAGAGGAAACAACCAACCATAGTGTTAGGAGTACATAATCCTACCTTTAACACTGTTACAACTCCTTCTCCCTTCAAACTAGATGAGGAAATAGAATTGGCCTTAGAAAAGGCATTGAGACAAGCAAAAAGGGAGACAACATATAAAACACTGCCCGATCCTCCAAATTCTCCTCACTCAGACACAAAGACACCACAATTTACCCCAGAAGAGTTAGTATTCGCAGCATTAAAAAATCCTAAGAAGAAATATATAGGAAAAAGAAAAGATAAAAAATATACCAGTCACTCTTGTTGTTCTAGTAGCTCGGAAGAGGTAAATTGGGAGACCCAAAGCGAGAAAGTTTGGTCTAAATCCTTAGCAAAGGAAGAATCCTCAGAAGAGGAAGATGAAAAACCTAACATTCATGATCAACAACTTGATGAGTTAGAGCGATTGTTTAGAACCCCCATACCCCATTCTTTAATAAATCGTATATACAAAATAGGTAACTCCTCAAACCAAACAAACTTTGAAACTCCCTATCCAAGTCCTTTTGCCCAAAAGTTTGAGTCAAAATTGGAGACACCAATATTTACTCACAGTGAAGCAAAAGAGTCTATTGACCATTTTCTAAATGATAGACCATTGGAAAATGAAGAAGAAAAACATAAGTTTCGTAAGGAATTATTAGAAGCTTTTAGCCAAATTCTTAGACCTACCACTTTAAAAATTTGACATACAAGAAGAGATTGACCAATCTAGTGTGGAAGGAGAGGAATTTAAGTATAATCCTATTAAAGAGGAAAAGTTAGATGTAGGTGAGCAAAGTGAGCCTAAAGAAGGTGAAAGTTTATTTAATAGTGAAAGTAAAGAAGAAGAGCACTCAAAACCACGAGTGAGAGAAGAGAGTCCAGCTCGGCATTCCTCACATACTTCTGGGAGGACTTCTCCTTTTGACTCTTCTTCTGCTAGTTCTACCTCTAGCATGTCCTCATTATCCTCATCACCTTCAACCCCTCCTACTCCTGACGACCCTTTTGTTAATCCCCTTGCTATGGTGCATCATAGGATGCTTAATATAGCTTCATTTCCCATATTCTATGGAGATTTGGGAGAAGATCCAGATTCCTACTTGGAAAGATTTCAAGTAGTAGCAATAGCTAATAATTTAGCAATTGATAAGTATATCACTAGTTTTCCTAGTAATTTACTAGGGGAAGCTCAGAGGTGGTATGCGGCATTAGATCCTCAATCAATAAATTGGGATGCTTTAAAAGAAGCATTTTTTACCAGGTTTAGACCCCAGTCTTATCATAATACTTTACAAGATCAGTTGCAAAGTTTTCAAATGTATCCCATAGAAACTATAGCCGGATATTATACTCGGCTTAAAAACTTATTGAATAAATGGCGAGATCACAATGTGCCAGAAGCATGGATCACTAATACCGTTACCAGAGGTTTATTAGATCCCATGTGTATATACCAAGTCAAATTTTCCAACCCGGCAAATTTAAATACAGCATATGAAGCTGCTAGAAATTGGGAAGCTGCTATGCAGCGATCTAATATGTTGTTACAGACAAATAGGATTCCATATCAGGATCCATATCTTTTGCTTGTAATTACTCAATATGGGATGGATAATAGTGGAAGAGATTATTATCCTAGGTCAATATCTAGTCAACCCCAATTAACTATACAAGGACCACCTCATCCTAGAGAGCAACAACTTGCGTTGATGCCTCCAAGTCATGAGGAAAATGAGCTACAAGCCTTACAAAAATAATTTAGAGAATTGTCAGTCCAAGTCAATAAAGGTAGAAATAAGAGACCTAAGGCTACTAATCAACGAACTAATATTTGGTGTAGTAATTGTAAGGAACATGGACACTTGGCCACCGAGTGTAAATATCCTATAGGAGGAACACCTAAGCTTAAATGTGCTTAATGCGGTACAAAGGGCCATGATATAACTACTTGTAGAAATATCAAGGAAGTTAAGGCCCTAGTACAAGAGCAACCTTCTCAAAATAATAACCAAAAAAAACCTTATAGAATTACATCCAAACAACCTTTTACCAGACCAGGAAACAATAATAACCATCCGAGAGGAAATAATGGTTATAGTCAATACCAAGTTTGGAGAGGACCTAATCAAGATAGAAACAAAGAAGTAGTATGTTATAGATGTGGAGAGCCAGGTCATTATTCTAGGGAATGCACAAATGCACGCCAACAAGTTGGTTTTAATCCCTTATGTGGAAGATGTGGGCAAACAGGGCATGTTTCTATCTTTTGCACACCCATAATTACTGAGTTTCCTAATGTTAGAAAACAAGTTCAAATTCAAGAAGTAGAGTCTTCCAATACTAGAAATGTAAACTATATGGCAATTGATACACCTCAAGATGTCTTTATTACGAGATCACAAGCCAAGAAGGCCCTTGAAAAAGAACCTGTTAGTAGTTCAGAGAGTGATTATAGCAAAGTAAGACTTAATCCTGTGCTTGCTAGAGATATGCCAACTATACTAAAAATACTAGAAATTCTTAAACCATCACCACAAATAGTAGAGATGACAAGTAGTGATTCTCGGGAAAATCCTACTCAAGTACCTATAACACCTCCTTTGTTAGATAAAGTTGTACCTATAATTCCAAATGTGGAAAAAACAAGTACTTCCATGAAACCATTGGAACAACCTACTTTTTATAAGCCTTCAAAAAAGATAGTAAAGGAATCATCTTTGTCTTTAAAAAAGAGAAAACATAATAGAATTATGAGATTAGCGGTGGGTATGCATCCATATGATATTCTCACAGATTTAGATAGATTACAACCTCAAATTTCTTTGAGACAATTACTTGCATTGTCACCTTATTGTAAGAATGAGTTAACCTCTTCTCTAATTAGGAAGAGAGAAAAAATACAAGAGGAGGACAATCTTAAAAAAATTAAACAAAAAATAAATAAGGAAACAAGTAAATCTCAACCCAAAATTGTGAACGTTCATGATATCTCTCTAGATCCAGGTGCACCTACAGTCGATGTAATTATAGATGGAACTTTAATTGATGGAGTCCAAATTGATAGTGGGAGTAGTGTCAACCTTATGAGTGTTGATACTATGGAAGAGTTAGGCATAACTAACATAGCACCTACTCCTATTATTTTAGGAATGGCCGATCAAAGTAGAGTCAAACCTTTTGGGAAAATTGATACAATTAAATACAATAATTGGTGGAATTGATTATAAAATCGACTATATTGTCTTTAAGGTGAATGAGTCTATTTCCACATATCCTATTCTCCTTGGCAGACCTTGGTTGTCATTAGCTAAAGCCAAGGACGATTGGGGCAAGGGAACTTTGACAATTGGGAACGGCAAAAGTAAAATTATTCTTCCTATGTTCCCTACAAACTATCATGGTAAGACTCAAGATGATGTTTCAGATTGGACTACTGATCCAGACTCAGAATCTGAGCCTGAAGATACTAATATCGTCGAGGACATGCCTACGTTTCAAGGTTTAAGTCTTGGAGAGTATTTTGTCCCTCTTAGTCAAGTTGATGACTCGGATGCAGCTATTGAAGCATGGCAGAATGCTCCTATTTTTAACATTACTACTGAGGGAGAGTTAGATAAGGAAATTCCTTATGTGTCAGACTCGGATGAGTTGCTAGGTCATAAAAAAACACCTAATGTTCGACCCTTAGTAAAAAATACTATAGAAATAAATTTAGGCACTACAGAAGATCCTAAGCCTATTAAAATATATGATGAATTAAGTTCTAAAGAATATGAAGAATGGTTGGAATTCTTTAAGAAGGAGAAAGATGCCTTTGCTTGGACTTATAAAGATTTGAAAGGCATACCTCCTGATGTTTGTCAACATCGAATTATCCTAGAAGCGGATGCTAAACCTGTTAGGCAAAGACAATATAGGATGAACCCAAAGTATTCTCTAATGGTTAAAGAGGAAATTGATAAATTATTGGAGTGTAATTTCATTTATCCCGTGCCATTTAGTGAGTGTGTGTCACCTATTGTCATATTACCTAAAAAGAATGGCAAGATCCGTATTTGTCAGGATTTTAGACAGTTGAACAAAGCCACTAAGAACGATTTCTTTCCTTTACCATTTTCTGATGCAGTCCTAGATGGTGTAGCAGGTCATGAGTGTTATTCTTTCCTTGATGGATTCTCGGGGTATAATCAAGTGCAGATTGCCCCAGAAGATAAACCATTGACCACTTTCACTACGGACTGGGGGACTTTTGCATATAATGTCATGCCATTTGGATTGTGCAATGCTCCGGCAACATTCCAAAGAGTTATGACTCAAGCCTTCACAAACTATCTTAGAAAATTTATGGAGATATTTTTAGATGATTTTTGTGTGTTTGGTTCTAAGAAAGATCATGCACAAAATTTAAAGAAATGTTTTGATCAATGTAGAAAGTATGGCATGTCCATAAATGCTGCTAAGTCTGAATTTGCCACTGTATGTGGTAAATTATTAGGTCATGTTGTTTCAAAAGAGGGAATATCGGTTGACCCAGGCAAAGTAGACATTATTATTAAAATGGAAATTTCCAAACATCTCACAGGACTAAAAGGCTTTCTAGGTGCAACAGGTTATTATAGAAGATTTATTTATAGGTTTGCTTTTATAGCAGCACCTTTGAATGTCTTAACAAAACAAACTTTACTACCGGGGGTATGGACAGATGATTGCACTAAAGCTTTTAACAAGTTAAAACGTCGCCTTAGTAAAGCACCTGTTCTAATTCCCCCAGATTGGACAAAACCCTTTGAAGTATATGTTGATGCTTCTAATATGGCAATTGGAAGTGTATTAAGCCAGAAAGATTTCAAAGGTCATGATAGACCAATTTACTTTGCAAGTAGACAGTTGAGTGCCCCAGAAAGGAACTATTCTGTAACTGAAAGAGAAGGTCTTGGCATGATTTTCTCTGTTAAAAAATATAGACATTATTTATTGGGATATAAATTCACTTTTCATATTGATCATGATGCCTTGAAGTATATGATCAATAAGCCTCAATTAAGTGGTCGAATTGCAAGATGGGTTTTATTATTGCAAGAGTTTGATTTTACCATTAATGTCAGACCGGGGAAAATACATCAAAATGCAGATTTTTTATCAAGACTTAGTGAGACTATAAATCCACAATCCATAGATGATAACTTTCCAGATGCATACATCTTTTTTGTTAAAGAGGGTGTGGAGGTACTTGATGTAATTCCAAAAGAATATGCAGACATCATCTACTATTTGACTAAGGCTACTTTTCCTATTGAATACACTAGCAAAGATCAAATTAAACTAGTCCATCAATCTTTGCCTTACACCATGATTAGTGGTGTTCTCTATAAGAGAGGCAAAGATGATGTACTTCGACGATGTATAAATCCTAGTGAAGTATCCATGATTTCAGTAGGATGTCATGATGATGTCTGTGGAGGGCATTTTGCGGGTTGGGCTACCGCTCAAAAAGCATTGCGAGCAGGCTATTGGTGGCCCACACTTTTTGCCGATGCCACTAACTATGTTAAAAAATGTGATCCTTGCCAGCGAGTTGGTAAACTGACAGCCACTAAGGCTATGCCACTCACACCAATTCTAGCACAAATTCCTTTTGAAAAATGGGGAATTGACTTTGTAGGTCCCATTAAACCACCTAGTCGTGAGGGTCAAAAACGTTATATCTTGGTTGCAACCGAATATGTGACTAAGTGGGTAGAGGCCCTTGCCACTAGAAATGATGACGCAGACACTGTGGCAAAATTCATTTATGAACATATCATCACTCGGTTTGGGTGTCCAAAAGAAATTGTAAGTGATAGAGGGACTCATTTCATCAATGATACTATTGAGAAAATGTTGCAAAAGTATTTTATTAAGCACCGTAAGTCGTCACCGTATCACCCTAGAGCTAATGGACAGACTGAGAAGTCTAACGGTATTCTTTGCAAGATTATCACTAAGATATTACAAGGCAATGCCTCTAATTGGGATTATGAGTTGAATAATGCACTATGGGCATATAGATGTACAATAAAAACTACAACTAAAGCAACCCCTTTCAAATTAGTATATGGATTGGAAGCTATGCTCCCGATAGAAGTAGCATTACCTTCTCTACACGTGGCAATTTCTGAAAGATTGGATGATGAACAATCTCTAAGAGAAAGATTAGATAATCTAGAACGTCTAGATGAAATTAGAGGTCAAGCCTACATGAATATGGAAGCTATACAAAAACAAAGGAAAATTTATTATGATAGTAAATTACAACCAAAAACTCTAAAAGAAAATGATTTAGTCTTACTCTATGACAGTCGATTCCAGAAATTTCCCGGAAAATTTAAAATGAGATGGTTTGGACCATATAAAATACTTAAATCTTATCCTAATGGTTCTGTGGAATTACAAGATTTTGCAGGTAATGTGCATGCAACACGCTATAATGGCTACACGCTCAAAAAGTATGTAACTTGAGGGCAAGTTACCTTTTAAAGAGGGGGGCTACATCCCTACTTAAGGAAAATCTTAAGAAAAAGTTTTTAAGTAGTCCGGAACGACACTAAACTACCAAAGGGAAAGTGTAAAATTTTGTGTTTTAAGTCATAGTTAATTTATGATCATTCATAAAAAATATTCACAAAAAACTTTCTTGAGAGAAACCTTGTCATAAGGTATTTTTGAAAAAATAAAAATTCTTAAGAGCTAAATCATGTTGCATAAAGGAACAGGACTTAAGAAGTCATCTCAAGTTAAGTCACAGAATTAAGGTCATAAGTGTGATGTCATGTCAGTTGTCTTAAAGAACTTCAGTGCTCTTAAAGACACAACTGTTTTAAGGAACTTAAGCCGTCTTCAAGCACTCAAGAGACGTCAAATCTACAGTTGCCTTAAGAACTCAAAATAGTCTTAAAAGACACAGGTGACTTAAGAACTTGAGTTGTCTTATTTGCGAGGATGTCAGATATCCAGTTGTCTTAAGAACTTGAATGGACACCCTAAGACAGTAAGTCTGGGGTTGTCCCTGAAGTTCATCTTAAAAAAATAAATTGTGAGACAATAATAAACTTAAGCAAGGAGATGCCTTAAGCCAGAAGTAAGCCGAAGCATATTATGGAAAATGGAAATAGTTAAGAAAATAAAAATGATGATTAAGTTGGTAGGAAATCTGTGAGAAGCGACCTTGTCATAAAGTGGAGAAATCTCATCATGTTGAAAGATCAAACTAAAGTGCCATGGAAGGGACAAAAGTGGACACTTCACTCGAGGGAACAATAATCAATCACGTCAAAAAGATCATTGCAATGACTTGAAAAACGTGATGATAAGGACGAGTGGGGACGGGACTTAAAACCAAGTGGTAAAACTTGATGAGCCGTTAAGAAAACAAGCTGCCAAACTTGGCTATGGCTCATCAGAGAGAATTCATAAGTGCATTGTTCAGTCGCTGAAACAGAAGTTGAGAGGACAGTTTGCATTGTTGAGAGTTGGAGTGTATCGTGAAGAATTGTTGCAAGTCGTGAGTTTGGTGACTCTGTATTCGGGAAGCGAGGTGTCACCAAGAGCGGAGAACTTGTCAGACTTTTGCTTGTAAATTCGTCGTTAAGTTATTCTGAATATGAGTTCACAGAACAGAGGATTATTGAATTATGCCATTTTGTGGTGAATGAGGTTGCTTAAGACCGTAGAATTTAACTGATCTTCCTTGCCAAGGTGCGAAATTAACGGAATAGAGTTTACTAAGAGTAGATAACTATCTACAAGAGTAAAAGCAGAAGAATCTGTTAAGGAAAATCAAGAAACGGCATAACCGTTGTAACCACTTTGCATGTAATCTTCAGACGTAAGTCTGCACAAATGAAAGGAAATTCTATGAGTGTAGATGCATGTCTTAAGAGTGTTTTAGCGTGAAGAAGACTGCGCAAACGAAGTAGACATTGCAGGGAGAAGAACTCTGTTTTCTTACTAAAAACAGGTGCGAAATGGTGAATCCAAATTCACAGAGTGGCGTTGGTTGTAAGAGAACAGCAGACAAAGAGATCAAGATGAGCTAGAAACGGAAGACGTAGAAGGATTTCGAGATCGATCCTTCTCCGCTGAGGGAGTTGCCAAAGAAGGTGTATGAGGGCAACCGCAAGAATTTGGAGAATGTAGGTCTTCTGCAATTCATCGAGCAGCAATGGCCGGAGGCGGACCTACCACGAGTGCTGGCCTTCATGCTGAGCTCCAAGCGAGGCGCACAAGACGAATTTTTGATCAACGGTGAGGTGGTTCGCTTCGACGTAGAGATCGTCCAGCAGCATTGCCCAAGCTTGCCAAAGACGGGACCTATGCTGGTGGGATTGCCTTTGCTAACCAAGACTGAGCTCAGTCGGGTGTTCGAGAGGCCAGACGACGCCAAGGTGGGACGGGGATATTCAATCAGGAAGGCCAAGGCTTCGTGGAAGGAATGGCTGAAATTTATCAACCTTCGACTTTTAATGGCTTTTGATGGAACGGAGGTATTATCACCTAGCGCATTGGCTGCAACGTACAAGAGCTGGAATGGAGAGCGACTCAACTGGTCCAAGATCATGTACGCGCATCTCCGACTGGAGCTAGCAGGGAAGAATACTCGCCACAACATCTTCTTCCATGGGACCACGTACTTCTCAGCAATCTGTCCCCCACTGAGGAAGAGCTTGACTGGAGGAGCACAGGAGGTGGAAGAAGAATCTGTGAGGAGTGCCAAGAAGAAGAGATTGCGCAAGATGGTGGAGGAACCGGAGGAAGAAGAGGAACCCGAAGAGGCTTCTGAAGAAGAAGAAGACGTAGGAGATGAAGACATGACTAGTCCAGTAAGGGAGGACGCAGAAGAGGAGACGCCAGGGTCACCTGAAGCCCCTGCACCAGCGAAAGACAAGGGGAAGAAACCGTTAGCGGAAGTGCAGAAGAAGAAGGTGAAGCCCCCGATCTCCATTGGAGGTGTCTTGAGTATCACCTTAGGACAAGAACCGCGTCCACCAGCAGTAGCGAAGCTGTCCAAGACACCATCCAAGCAGATTATTCCGTACGCTGCTCCTGAGGTTGCCACAATAGAGGACCCTGAAGATGAAGCTCCTACCAAGCAAACATGGAAGAAATCGTAGGGAGTGGAGGGCACCAAACATGGTGAGGTATGAGAGTTGAACAAGGCAAATCTTGAGTTGTTGGTGTTCCAGAAGGATGATCTGGTGGCGCAGTATCAAGCAACCAACAAGGACATCCTATTGGCCAAGGATCAGATGCAGAAGGACTTCCAACGCGAAAAGCTCAGGTTGGAGAAGTCACTGTTGGAAGCAGAGCGAGCTAGAGAGCTGCTGGACAGGGAGCGGGATGAACTGCGAGGGAAGTTGGCCCAAACAACTGAAGAAGTCCAACGCTGGGAGACTTTGTGCAACGAGCAGACGACGAAGGCACAACAATGCGAGGAGTTGCAGAAGAAACTGAGCCACATGGAGCAGGAGTACCATCGCCTCAAGGCGGAATCGGAGAAGGAGAATTCGGCTCTAGCTGGAGAGAAGGAAGCACAGGTGCGAGATTGGCACACGTTGTAAGAAGAGCTCCGGCAAGCTTCCGGTAGCGCTGCCCATTGAAAGGACCTCTGCACTGCGAAGGAGAGACAAGTGGAAGAACATCTACTTGAGATCGAGAGTCTTAAGACTCAATACCAGTTGGTGAAGGAGCAGTATCAGGCTGAGAAGAATCTGGCGAAGGAGTTGGCGACATCGCTAGCACAACAGAAGAGAGAGGTGCACGCGAGCAGGGAAGCGTCGACCGTAGCTCACCCGACTCTTCACAAGTAGCAGAGTTGGAAGGGAAGGTACGGGAGGTCACCGAGGCTAATGCACGGTTGACTTCATAGACGACCACAGATGGAGGAGTAAAGAGCAAACTCCAAGAGGCGATTTGGCGTCAGGACTTATATAGTCCGCCAACCTTTGCACTCTTCAGAGCATACGAGTTGCAGAGGAATGCTTGTTTCAGCATGATGTGCTTGAGCGATGGAGACAAGCTGAGCCGGGGAGAATTTCAGAACCTGTGGACCGCAGCGGCGAACTTCGCCAACATGCAGAATTTGATCTGCGAAATGATCGTGAGGCAGGACCTTCAGCTGGAGGACGCCAGACAGTTGCTGGTGCCGATCGGTGATATTGGAGTCAGAGTGCTACTATATTACTAGCACTTGGAGGGGCAGTTGCAGATGCGGAGGCGGTATGATCAACCGGATGTAGCTCAACGAATGGTAGTCATTCCTGAGGTTGATCTTAAGACCGTTCTCCCCTCTACGGACTACCTGGGAGAATGGAAGAACCAGATGGAGAAGCTGACGAAGCTATTACAAAATGAACAGAGCTTCGTGGGATGGATGACTCAAGCTCAAGAGCGCGAGGACTTGGCTCAGCGGGGTGAGATCACCATGGGATAGTATCTCTACGCCAAGGTCCGAGCTCACCACCGCCTTAAGCATGCAATCGAGGGAGCAAAGAAGAAAACAATGGATGTGGTAGAGGCGGTTCAGATGGCCACTTTCATGTCACCACCTCCGGATTACAGACACACGATCTGGGGAGGCTTGCCATTACCAGTGACCGGATCGTTGAACAAGCAGCGATTTCTCGGAGAATACGAGAATCTGTTTAACAACGAGGAGGAGGTGCCATTTCCCTCATGGCAAGCCATAGATTGGCTATTGGAGGACTTCGGCTTGTCACCACAGGTCTGGAGACAGTGGGATCAGCTGTATCCCAAGGCATCTCAGACTTGGTCAACGGTACCGCCAGCAGCAATCATGATGAGTTACCACCAATGTCCCTTGAAGGGATATCGGCGTTACAAGTGGGCGCTCTGGAGTAAGCTCGACACAGTGCCTTACAACTGGCCACAAATTCCAGGGAGTTTTTCTTCTCCCCAGGAATGCAGTGATTCCTATCGGGCATTTTTTGAGATTCACCACAAACACACGGATCCTGTGTGTTTTCGAGCTGCAATGTTCTGCAACATTTTGTCTCATATGTGTATGCGATACAAGTGCGTGGTGAATGTCAACAGATTTGATGAGACCAAGCCCGAGTTTCACCTATGGACGAAGATGCAGTAGATGCCAAGTCGCCATATGAGGACTTTGGAGTGTATGGTAATTACCAACTTCCTCCACGGTGCGAGCTCGGTGTTTGCTTTGGAGAATTCCAGCAAGCGTCAAGAGCAGTTGGTTGCCTGGTTGAGTTACGAGAAGGCATACGAGACGTATCTCTTCAAGCATGATGAGGATGTTCGTCGTAATGTGGAGATGGCTGAGCTGCAGCTGATTCTCCAGGAGTGTGAGTTCAAGGATGCGTACAAGCACAAGCGCCCTCGACTCGAAGCCAGACCAAGATCTTGAGTAGACATGAGGTTTTTAGGAGGAGCTATGTGCAGACAATGTAAAGATTATGATGGAATTTTGTGATTGCAGCTAGAGCTTAGACGTTTGCAACTTCAAGAACTCAGAATATGGCTTATTGTGGAAGCCATGATAATGAGCTAATAGCTGATTTTGAAAGCTGAACAAAGAATTGTATAGTTGCTATCTTCCTAAGGAAATATGAATGACATTGGCTCCATGAAACAGTGTCATAAGATTATGAACACAAGAAAATCAACAACTCGTTAAGAGGAGCAACTGTCTAAGATTGAGGAACAAGTAGGAGAATCTACAAAGAACATAAGAGTGGAAGCATGTTGAAAGAAGGTTCAGTGAATTGGAAGTTGTATACACGAAGAAGGAAGCAACACTGTGAAGCAAGTTATGAAGAAAAAAAAACTATGTTGCACTGCCTGTAACTACAGCAGTCAGCACTCTAGTCAAGCGTGGTGGGATAAGCCACGTGTGATGGATACATACCCGGCACTAGCACCTGGAGGTTGCCACGACAGTATGTACCCGCGGCACATGTTAACCGACCACCAAGGCCTGCTAGATGAAAGCCAAGGGTTAGCCAGCCTGTATATCGTGAGCCGCAGGAGCCTTACCAAACGATATAGGACAAATGCTGAACCTAGTATACAGAAAAATAATAACTTCTTTCACTGTTTCGATTATTCGAAGAAATATACACAACACATTCTCACGAATCTAAAGCATGATGAATAACACTGATTAAGAGAGCATGAGGAACTTAGGAGAGAATGGCAAAAGAAAAATTGATTTAAGGAGCCTACAACTTGCGAAAAAAAAAGAGGAAAACCTGTCAATATAGACAAAGCTCTGTCTGTATGAGGTTACGAATAAACTTGGGAAGAAACGAATGAGCTGAAATAACAGATAATTTTTCCACTTAAAAACCAGTATGTAGTAAGTTTATCCTTTGAAATAAAACTCATTAAGTCAAAATTTTAGAGAAGATCTCTTTAAGTGTAAATTTGTAAGATTCTTTAAAGCACTATTTTTAGTGAGATCATTTTTTCCCGTGATTTTAAGAAGTGAGAGTTTAAGATACAACCTTGAGTAGACTAGAACCTTAAGAATCAGACGAGTAAGTGAAATTCAGTCCCTTAAGGGAAAAGAACAAATAGAATAGATCCTTATTTTCCTTAAGTAAGTTAGTTCTTAAAAAACTTGTTCTGAGTCAGTTCCCTTAAGAATCAAAGTCAATTCCATTTGGATAAAACAAAAATCTTAAGACTTAGATGTAGTGTGAGAGTTTTAAGAACATATGGAAGGATAGTGTCTTAAGGAAAGAGTAAATTCAATTGAATTTGTAAGAAAATAAAAATAATTTTTTTTAAAAAAAATATTAAAAAAAATAAAATTAAGGCATATAGATGAAAGGAAAAAATAAGAGGGAGAGAACATGATAATTCTAATGAGAGAATATCATGAAAGGAAAAAATAAGAGGGAGAGAACATGATAATTCTAATGAGAGAATATCATGAAAGGAAAAAATAAGAGGGAGAGAACATGATAATTCTAATGAGAGAGTATCATGAAAGGAAAAAATAAGAGGGAGAGAACATGATAATTCTAATGAGAGAGTATCATGAAAGGGAAAAATAAGAAAGAACATGATAATATTGAGAGATAAAGCAAAAAGGCTATGGAAAACAATGTGAGTGATATAGATAAGACGATTAGTGGTGAAGTAATACACACACCACTTAAATTGTATGAGAGGATAGCTCACAAGTTAGAAAAAAATAGAAATTGAAGGGTGTGAAAAGAAAGTTAGTAATCTAGGATTAGTAATTAGTTGTGAAGATGCACTACTAATTTGCTAATCAAGAGATGAAAGGACTAATGAGTGCTAATTTTCTAAACTTGAAAAATAAAAAAATAAAAAATGATTGCAAGTGGAGTGAAAAGGAAGATATGGAAGAAAAATTAAATTAAAGAGAGAAATTTGAAAAGCAATGAAAATTTAAAATGAAGATTTAAAAGAGAATGGAAAAATTCAAAGCTAAAATGAAAAAATATTATGGAACTCTACAAATGGAAGACTTAACTAAAATAGTTAAGTTAAAAGGAGAAACTTGAAGCCAAGTATGTATGAGACATACTCATTAAAGAGGAGAACAATGGAAAGCAAATGGAGAAAATCAACAATTCTTAGAGAAGAAAGACAAGTAAGAACAATGCTATATGGAGCATAAAGAGACTACAAGAAAATGATAGAAAGGAAGATGGAGTGCGAAAGATCAAGTTCAAGGACAAAGGTCGTTGAAGTCGACGAAGACGTCTCCAAGCTAAGAGGAGGGCTATGTAGAGCCAAAATGACAAAAATAGCTTTTTTCCAAAAATTAAGTGTAAAAAGGGTTGTAGATATATGAAGAATTAAAAAATTAATGATTAAGTTTACACTAAGTAGTTAATTAAGTGGAAAATACCTATTCATATCCAAGAATAAGGAAATAATGGGAAAAGGGGTGAACTCGCACCCTTTGGATAGGTTGTACCTTTTCATGAATAGATATGAAGAGATGTGAAGATTTAGTGGAATTAATCTTAATGGTTAATACTAGGGAAAATCTCTTGCCAAGAGGTATACGTCTTGGATGTTGAGTAGAATGACTAGCTTGAATTTTTAGCATTCTTGGCCATTACCATAGAAATTCCTTGGAAGAAGATTGGAGTGAGCCCTAGCTTTAGGTGAAAAAGCTAGTTGATGACTCTTAATGTTGTAAGAGTATTTAATTTTATATATGAATATATAATTACTATTGAATTTGCATATGTAGAGTCTTGTGTGTGACTTGAGTCATATGTATAATTGCAATAATATGTGATCTTCATTGAATAAATTTGACATTGTGTGTTGTAAATGCAAGTGCATGCATTAGGTATTAATTGTGGATAAAATTCCTATGTATGAATGCATTGTATATTTATTCTTCATGGAATAAGTTAGGGAAATACCCTAACTACTAAGGTCGTGTGTGTGACCTTGTGTGTGTATTGGAGCAATAATTATAATTGTGAAGATTAATGGAGTGAATGTGAAATTAAGTGACTTAGTGCATAAGGTGTGTGATGCATAAGTACTTAAGAAGATCTCAAGTGTGAGTGAACATAACTTGAGTATCATAAGAATAAGAGTGGAGTTCTTATTCATGTTAATGCAATTTATGCAATAAACATCAAGAGTGGCATACCTTGATGCATGGCAAGAGTGTCATATTATGCATACAAAAAATTGGCATTAAGTCTAGCCTTAATAGAAAAGATTCTCTAAGGTAGACTAAGTTGTGAGTATTTAAGAATCTATCATAAGAGAGGAAATAAGGAACAAATCCCGAAGAAAGACTTAAGGAAAGAACATAGGAACTTAAGAATCTTAAGTCCAAGTTTGGATACAAAAGCTTATGAAGATTGAGACCTTAAGTACCATGAGACCCTTAAGTTTAAGAGCTTGGATTTAAAGGTTCGTATAATTGAGAATACGGGACAATATTTGCATTCAGTGAGATGCACTCCCGGTTTTGGAAGTCTTAAAGACAGAAACTTAAGAACACTGTAGAACTGAATTGGTCTAGACAGTGCAGGTTCTTAAGAATCAGTCCTAAGTGAGAAAGTGAGTGCTTAAGAACTCAAGGACAGAAACTGTGTTCTTAAGAACATGGACCCGACCGAGAGAGAAGTCTTAAGTAAAATTCAGACATCTTAAAGACTAAGTGGTACGAGTAAGTGTGGAACACCGTGGTCTTTAAAGGATAATTGTGGGTAAGTGAACTTAAGTGGAGACTTAAGAGGTGAACTCTTTAAGATTTAAGTTAACTTGTGTATGGGATTTTTGAGACTAACCATTGTCTTAAGAACGTGATCACGTGGACCAAGTGGACGGACGTAAAAAGTGGAGCGTTTTTGCATGAGGTAAGAATTTGAATTCTTAACGATTGTAATTAAAGAACCAATGCAATGAGACTTAATGGAAACTTCCATTAGCCCAGTGTGGCATATAGTTAAGAATTAGTGGCATAAGCACAATCTTAAAGGGACTAATGTACCTTTTTAAGGCACGAGAGATCCTTTGGGTTTAGACTTTGTTTGTGGATCCCGTAAGAGTGATGCTAACAGCCCTAATTTCCTAAAAATAGATAGATAACCTTAAGAATTAACCAAAAAGATAGCTTTAACCACACAATTAATCTCCAATTACTTAAAACTAGGCGTATGATCATCCCCGTAACGAATCCTATGAGGTGTGGGTATACTTGGGTGTTTTATTAGAGTGGTGAAAAACCACCCTACAGCTTGCATGAAACATCGGTACGCCTTCTTCCCATCCCAGTTCAAATATTTAGTCCCTAGTGTCACGGTCTTCTCCTCCGCCTCTTTGCGCCCACCACGAGCCATAAGGTACTGCCAGAAGGCCAAGCCTGCCATGAAACCACACTCCCAGCTTTTTTTCTGACTAGGCAGAGGCAAGCTTATCGATTTACGACTCTGCCATTCGCTCCAAGTTCGAGATCCGATCCTCACGCCCTTCGCGTTTGCGCATCCCATGTGCACAAGGAACATAAAGTTGTCCACTTCCCGACCCTTGTGCATACCTTTCGTTGGGTCCAGGTGATACGTTCGCCTTTGCTCCACGACGAAAACGCTCCAGTGACCCTTATCGTGGTAAGGGACGATAAGGGTATTCGGCGTCTTAGTGGTGGTACGAAACGAGAAAGCTCACGATGTCATCCCAGTCCTTCCCTTCATCCGCCAGATAGCACTGCAAAATCGCCGATAACCAGTTGTGCGTGTGATGATACTGGATTCGAACATGCTCCTTCGCACGGTAGATGACATGCCTAAGGATGAAATCCAGAAATGTGCCTTCCAATTCCCGCTTGTCCTTTAGCACGCATAGCCAGTCCTTTAGTGCAAGCGAGACATCCACGGCTTGCCGAAGGTCTGGACCGAAAACCCTCATACCTCTAGTCAGGTCTTTCGGGTGAATAAAACGAGGCCTGCAATTCAGAAGAAAGCGGACGTTAGACAATAAGTACCGATAAACAGCAGGTGTCAGAGAACACGATAACATAGACGACGTCACTCACCGCCGCATTAGGACCTCCACAATAATGTCGAGGTTCTTCTCTATCGTGGATGCATCATGCTCCTCGGCTTCGTAGCAGAGCGAGGGCTCTTTCTCCCAGGACACACAGTCTGACGTACATACTTCGCGGTTCTCCTTCAACATGCACGTATACGCCGCCTTCTGTCCTTCCCTTCTGTTCATAATATGCTCTTCGAGTCGAGGATAAACCCAAATACTGGTCATCCCAGATTCCTGTGCTTCCTTGATAAAACGCACTGCCAGTCTGATCTCCTCGGGGTCAATCTCCCCTGGAGTAGGGCAATCGGGCTCAGGCGGAGGAGTAGGCTTAATGGAATCAGGTACCGGAGCAGGGTTATCGGGCTCTAGCGGATAAGCAGGGCTGTCGGGCTCAGAAATCAGAGCAGAGCTATCAAGCCGAGGAGCAGGCTTAACGGGTTCTGGCAGACTCACATGGTTATGGGGCTCTGGCGGGCTAGCAGAGTTATCGGGCACTAGCGGGCTAGAAGAGTTATCGGGCACTGGCGGGCTAGCATGTTCGACGGGCCGAGGCAGTAAAGCATAATCGGACTCCGAAGAGGGAGGATTCTCGGGCCTTGAATGAGTTTCCAAGGGTGCCACCAAATGCTCCTCGGAAACAACCGGGGGACTATCAGTAGAGTCCAGGTTTTTCAATACCTTGACCCGACAGAGGGAACGATAGACGGTGGGGTTTAATGTCGGGTTCCGTCTCCCCCGTACCCCCAAACACAACATGCTGAAGAGGGGTGTCGAATTGAGATAGCCCCATCAACGACTGTGAAGACTCCTGAATGCCGAGGGTAGGGTCATTCATTGCTTGTGTCCACGAAAACTCCATGGGAGATGGGTTATCGGCGGGATGGTCCGGTGACTTCACCATTGTAGAAACGGGCTCTTCCTGGAGGCTATCAGGAACACCTCCCTGACGTATTTCGTCGCTAGGCCCCTCTTGTGCTTCCTCCGTAACTTCGTCCATACACTTATCGGGGAATCCTTCGTCGTCGTTACTCCCCGGTAACCGACTCTGGACGCGGAATTCATTCGAGGTTCCTTCGTCCATGTGAAGGAGGGTAGCTGCACCCTTGAGGTCCCTTGTTCGGGTAGACGTCTCCCGCCGAATTTCGTCATGTGAAGTCACTGGATGCCCTTCTCGCCGATCCCACTCTCTTTTTACCAAACGCGACACAACGTTCTTGCAATCTGCCTCTGCAAGATCCCTTTCGCGTGCCACAGTAGGATCTACAGTGCCTGCAAAAGCCTTATTGTTTAGTCACAGGGAAATAAAGGAGATATATCAAGAATAAGGAAGAAAACAGTTAGATGAATGACGGGGTTATCGGATAAATCTTACGTGGAACGTAGCCGGCATACATGAAGTCCAGATCCTCCCTTGCCAAGCAGTTCTCGTCCAGGGTATCCCTGTGTTTGTAGGTACCCATATCGACAGCACACCACTGTCGAACGAAATCCTCTGGATGACTCCTTGCCGTGTCCACGACAATGCGAACATGGACCATTTCGATGAAGCGCAACACAGAATTTCGCCCGCCGTTCTTATTATCGCGGAGCCGCGAGAACGCCGCCGAGAACGGGAGGTGTATATCGGATGCGTCCCTTCCAAAGAGGAAGAGACTCAGGAGTTCATATATTTGAGACGGCCCATCCCAATTTTCCTCTGGAGCGTCCACGTACAATTCAATGTTGGCAGGCCCGAGGATTACGCTAGGGTTGCACATATTCCGGCCCCTGAAAAACAACGGAGTCAAGTAAACCGATAAGGGACGATAAGAGACGATAAGAGACGATAAGGGACGATAAGGGACGATAAGAGACGATAAAGGACGAGAAGACACGATAAGGGACAAGTTTGTGGCGAGAAGGTAAAACTTACACCCGCGAAAACCCGTTGCAAACGAAGTAACACTTCAACAGCATAGCTGGAGCCGGAGACGGGGCAATGTCGATTCTGATAGAAATTAGACGTTGCACGACATCTCGAGCCTCGTCAATGTTGTGCGTCCATGGCAATGGAGGCAGCAATGGTCGAAGAATCTCGTTCATTGCGCAATACCCGAAGAGATTGTTGAAGTCCCATCGAATAGCCTCTGTCTCCACCGACCTTTCGGCATCAAATCTACTCATCTCCATCCTGACTAACTTCTCCCTGCACCGCTTTTGTTTGTCGTTTTTGGCCTGCAAAGCCGCTTCTAACTCGACGCACTCCTTCTCGTGCGTCGTGTATGCCCATGTTCCTCTCGCTGCCTCTTTCCAAACCTCTTTCGCTGTACTGAAATTGAGATTCTTTGCCAGATTGCAAAGGGTTGACAATTGTTGAAGCGAAACAGAGTTATCGTCGAAGCCGACCCCTTCGAAAATGCAGGCACCGAGAGCCTGGTAGAACCTCCCCTGGTGGCCTCCAAACTCCACCAAGGACAAGACGTACTTCAACAGCTCATCTTCGGACTGTAAACTGTCCATCGTGATACTGTCGAGCAGACCATGCTTGAGGAGTAGATACAGCGGCGTTACCGGTACCTTCCTTTCGGGGGTGGACACCACTTTCAACGGGAAAAGGCGCACAGCTTCCTCCTGCACCTGCCGTATCATCTCGGCCCTCTCCGACTCCAAAGCTTGCTCCCTGCTACCTTTCGCAGGGAGAATGAGGCGCTTATTGGGATTCGCACCATCATCAGAGCCTGCCCAAAGTATCCTGGCCAATGTTAGCGGCTGTTGGTGTTCCTTCTGGGCCGAGGATTGGGGGGATTCGTGCGAGGTTATCAGCGTTCCTTCGTCAGAGTCGGAGGGTCTCTCGGCAAAACTCGTCTCTCTGAACCGCTGTTGCACCGGTGGGGATCGATGCCTTCTCGCCATAGCGGTCTCCTCCACAGACATTCCCGTAAGCCTTTTCGCCGTTGCTGGGGGCCCGAATGCCTTTGTCTTCTTCGTGAATTCTACAAATCTCGCCTTCTTCGTGGCCTCTTCAGCTTGTGCCACCTTCTTCTTCGATACAGCCTGCTTCGCAAGCTCCGCCTTCCGGAGGACATTAGAGGAATCGCTCTTTCGCGCCGGCGCGAGTGCGGCCTTCCGGACCTTCGGGTTCTCGGCACCGGAATTTCTAGAGGCATCATCCCCGGACCGAAGACCGCCCTTATCGCCGTAAACAGCTAGAGTCCCTACGTTATCGGCCTCCTGATCAGTGTTGTGATCTCCTCCTGACTCTGCCGAGGAAGAAGTATCGTCACAGGACATAGCTTTCGGGGGCGGAGGTCTTTTCCGAGAAGGCGCCGCGGTACACGGAAGCGGAGGGCCCTCATGTGCCGCCTGTACCACCCTCTTGCCGCGCTTAATTGGCTGTCGAGTGATCGGTTCCTCCTCATTATCGGCAGCCTTCCGAGGCCTCCTCTTTGTGGCTATCGGCTCTATGGTGCCGAATACCTGAATTGCATCTTCCACCGACCCGCAATCCCGAAGTCGTGCTACAAAGCTTGCGACATCCCTGACGCCCAAATTGGGATACGATGGCATCTTCACGCCCGCCTTCCCCTTCCCTTCGCACAATGCATGGTTGCGGTGGAGGTTGAACCTGTGCTTCTGGTGCATCGTGTTGCAATGAATGCACAGTATCTACTTGGGGCCGGTTTGTCCAGGCGGTACGATGGGCGAGTCCGGTCCATGCAGCTCCAGGATAAGGTCCCTCGCCTCCATCACCTCCCAGCTATCGCGCCAAATGTGGTCGTTCTCAATGACGAATAGCTGCTCGATCCTCCCCGTTTCCTTGTTGTAGGTGGGCGGAATCCCTTTCCTGTTCTCTACCGGGATCTCATCAAACAGTGCCTTGCAGAAACACCCCGGCCGCTTCGGCATTTTTACGGTCCTGCGAGGGAGGACATTGCCGAACATGAAACCTTATCGCAAGAAACGATTATCGGGAACCCTAAAACTCTGAAACCCTAAACCTGGACGTTTTACAAAATTTCCTACATCTTCACACAACTTACTTTCCAACGCCCCACATTTGAAACGGAATGGAAGAAGGACCGCCCGTATGCATCACCGAAAAGAAATGGAAAGTAAGAATGACAGAGAGCTTACCGAAATGGAATGAAATAAAAAGCAAGAAAGGTAGGGAACTTACCGAAAAGTTCAGTCGGCGATCGTTGACGCAGAGCCTTGAAAATCCTGGAGTTTTGAAGCAGCGATCGCTGACGCAGAGCTTGTAGATCTTGGATATGTCGCTAGAGGGCAAAAAATACAGTTCGAAAGTACTGGAAATGGTGCCGCCACACAAAACTTTGCCATGCCTGGTTTAGGGTTTCACGTTGATGGTGATGGTGATGGCGATGATGATTATTGCCTATGCCGCCTAAACCGAGTAGCCTGGACCTACAATCTGAGGGAATATCAGCGATAAGCTTGGATTGCGTTACTCTTCGAATCGTGCAGCCGAAGAACCTTGTGACCGTGTGTCTTCAGGTAGTCTGCATGCGGGCCAAACCCTAAGCGTGGCATCAAGGTCCTCCAGCCCCTTCTCATGGACGCCAGCTTCTTTCTTTCTCCGTTGACACCTCCAATTCCTCCCTACTGCCCCGTTATCGGCAACGGTTGGTGGCGCCGTCTCGCTAGAATCTCCATTCGACCTGTCCTGTATGGGAAGATTGTGATCAAGGAACTCAATTCAGGCACAGACAACCATTCCCCTTCCGAAAGGATTCTACACGGCACAATGATCGTGCCAAAGACGGCGCCGTACGAAACGATGTGGATGGCAATTTGCAGCCGCCGAGAAGGACAAAACCCTTCCCTAGAGTACAGGTGTCGGGGCGATAAGGGGACTTCGGTGATCCGATAAAGGCGGGGGCGAGAAGGTGACTTCGGTGATCCGGAGAAGGCGGGGGCGAAGGGGCTTTCGGCGAGAAGTGCCGATAAGAGAGACGGGCAGCGCGAAAAAGATTAGGGCGAGAGTGGCAGTTATCGTGGGAAGAAAGGCGAAAAGGCGCTTGGGGAGAAGGGCTGGTCTTCGCGGTGTCAGGCCTAAAACAGGGCCCTGACACCGCAAACCCGGATTGACTATAGTGACCGGGTCTTCATTGCCACCATGAAGGTTCTATCTTTAGGACATCCTGCTATGCCGGGATGAGTTACAGTGTTTTCAATTTACTCTTTCTATTATCCTAGTAGACAGGCGGTACTACCGACTACACTATTCTTTTATTCACGACTCATCAGACTTCCGTGTCAAAATCCATGTCTCGTGACGGTCACGTCAGCTGCAGTGTCTGAACTCAGAGGAGACTTTCTGTTCACAATCACATCCTTCAGGTCTTCTGGACGAAGCTACTCCAGAATTCTATATGGTTTTGGAAACTCCAAAAGTGTAACCTGTTTGAAAAAAGAATCTGTTGGGATGACGCTTCTACATTGTCTGCCGTTATTTTACTTGGCACAAATGTGTCGCGGCGACCAACCATATAGTCGAATTCCGATTGAGCGTGGGTCAAGTTCCGATACCATATAGAGTGTATGACTTCTAGATAAGTACTACAGCCACAGATGCAGATAACTCTGAATTTCGCACAGAAATCGCGGTGGACGGCTTCAAAATGAAGCTATACAGACACCATGCCCGACACTTTTCAACGTGTCTGCATGCGGAGCTCGTGAGTTCTTGAACTGTGAGCTCCCCTCATCTCTTATGACCAGACTGCATCTGCCATGACAAAACTTATGCTCGCTGGTTCTGGATCGAACGCCTTGAAAGTGGAACGATCCTGCTTTTCAGATTGCTTCCACATGGCCATCGATGGTGACCCAGCTTGTCCAGATCAGTTTATGATGCTCTGGAACACCAAGTTGTCACTAGACCTCCAGCTCCGTGTCCTTCGCAGGCTTCCTTACGAAGATTTCTGTCGGTACAAGCGCTTTTCAAAGCAAGTGAAGCGGTTGCTGGAGACCAATCCGTTTCGAGGTTTGTGTGTAGAGCTTACTCCCACTCTCACCACGCCTTATTTCTTCATTGCCACTGACGGATCGTGGCATCTAGCAGGCAATGACGTCTCTCTCCACAGAAGGAGGCGCCTGCCGCCTCTCACGTACCTGCCCAACCCAGACATAGATCTCTTCAAGGAGTATCTGGTTTGCGCCAACGGTGGACTCATCTGCATCAACGTCTTCAAGTGCAGACGCCTGCTCGTCTTCAACCCCCTCACGAGACAATGCCGAGAGTTGCCGCCTCTCAACCATCGTAGGAGCCCGGTTCTCCTGCACATGGTGATGAACTCGAGGACGCAGCATTTCAGAGTCGTAGTTGCGGGTAGTGGCGGAGTGGGAGGTCTCTGGGGCAGGACTGAAGTATTTGACTCTACCACGTCAGAATGGACCGTGATATAATTCCTGGGCAAGAGTTTCTTCAGGCGCCTCCTGGTGATTGGGTTGGAGAGTGCTTCTACAGCTGAACCCGCTCTCGTTTCCACTGCAGCTCTGTTAGGACCATGAAAAATGAAAAATCATTTTTTGAGTGTCTTGGTCACTTCTCATAGTGTAAAGTGGATTTGGACCGGGACAAGTGTGGGCTGATTTTTTAATGTATATTTACAAATCCGGGAAAAACTTAATTAAAAATAATAAATAAAATATATTTCAGCCAATCATTGATTTTTAGCTCTACGGTCCTCTTAATTTCCGTCAAGTCGGCCTATTTGCCTCGACCCAACGGAAAACCCATTGGACCAAGACACATTAGCCACTCGGCAAAAAATAGCATACTTAGGTAACCTCAAACTTTGTGGTCAATCTCCTTTTTTCAAGGTAGTGTTAAGCGAACTTGGACCGGGACGACTTCCTTGGCCAATCAGAGAGGGCCGTGGTCAATCTCCTGGTCCATAGTGTAAAGGGCCCCTTAGTTTGAGATTGTCGACTGGACTTTGCCTTTTAAAAACTAATATTGGTCAACACTTAGTCTTTGATGGACACTTAGAGTAGCTCCACCGCGGGCCCCCATCCCGGCAGACCTGCCCGGTTTAGGGGGTCCGGGTGGCATGGCCCGTCCACCGCTGGCCCGGGGAAATGTTGACCCCGGTTTATTTTGGCGGATTTCGAAAAAGCAACGCCATATTTGGAAGAGATGGCGGCCGCCTCGAAAAAATCACCGGGCTCGACCCTCAATGAAGATCTTACACGTGGGACGTTCTCTATGCTTGCGGCAGTGGGCCGTGTCCAATTCGGTCAGGTTACTTTAGTCGTTACTTTACAGGAAAATTTTCAGTTTTGCGGTGCAATCATGCACCAACTACGACACTCCGGGCCCGCAACCTAGGAAATTTCGCGGCCATCCTAAACCGGTTTCCAAGCCCCCGAGTGGAGATGCTCTTAGTCTTTGATGGAGGAGTAAACTGCGTTCGGATTCAAAGAAAGCATTTGCAGAGAAGATTCACGAAATAGAATATACTAGCTTTGATCTGTAACATTAATCACAAGTACACGAATGGTTTATCTTAAAATAAACGAATGCGACTGGGAGTGGAGAGTTCCAACTTCCATTTCACAGAAGTTATTTTCGCTTCATATAAAGGCTTTAATCTTTACATGCGTCATGGTTCAACGGCTGTGGCAGGGATTGGAGTACCGTGGATACTGGTGTGGATTCATTTCCAACGACCACACGCATGGAAAAATTCCTTTCTTCCAAAGTGCGCCTTCAAAAGCACAAGTAAAGAGATAGACAATGTGCGGTACACTCTGAACTTTCCTCCCACATTCTCAAATCTGAGCTCTGCACTTTCAGACAAGTCTAGGTGCCATTCCTGATCCAAGCTCGGTACCTGCTTCCAGTGGTCTGAAAATGCTAGGTACCACATGGCTATTCTGCAATCAGAACCTGAAAAGCAGCAACCTTCACACGAGCCACACATGTAGAAAAGTGCAGCCAACAAAGAGAATCTAGGGTAGCTTGATTTACAGAGTACGTATTGTCAATAACCCTAAGACTAGAAGTCTGCAAACCCATTAAGAAATCTGCACAACGAGATACATATCTAGACACAGCAGGAATGATCAGCAAGTAGTGCGCACAAGGTGAAGAAGAAAGCAACCACATCATTGATGTAAGAGTACAAGAGAAACCCTAGGAGCTAGAGGCCCTTCTCCTCCAGAAAAGCTTGGAACTGCTCCCAGCTCAACCCTCTCCCGCCCTTGATGAGCAGCACTTTGGCCGGGTTGAAGGGCCCCCGGATGCGGTCTATGGCGCGGATCGTAGCTGATGGCGGCAACACCGGCTCCGCAGGGTCGAACGCCGTGGGCCGCATCAGAGAAGAAGAGAATCCCTGCATCCACACATCACAAAAACTGAACCAACCCTCGACAAACCACCTTGACAATGGTGGACAACCCTGAACCCTAAACCCAGGTGCTTTAGACTCACCTTGAAGATGATCACCTGGTCTTCCTCTCCGTCCACAACCGCGTGCACACGCAGAACCTCGCTCTTCACCTTCTCCGTGTACTGCTCCAGGCGCGTGATGTCAAACGCGGGGAGAGGTTGCCCTGCGTCGGCCTCACCTGCAGCCGCCAGGCTCCGAGACCATCGTCTCCTCTCCCAATTTGGCGCTTGGATAGCTGGCGACACGGAGACACGGATGGCGAGCTTGGGAGAGGATATGAAAGAGGTTGCCATGGGAGGGCGAGGGAGAGTGGACGCCATCGCCGGGACACAACACATGATTGAAGCCATCTCCACAAATGAGAACACTCTCGAGAGTGCACACCGGTCTCATTCCTTGGATTCAACTGGGAATATGGCCATCAGATTTGATCATTTTTGCCCTGAGGATGCCAAATTCGACTACACAGTTGCACAGATGCAAATTGTGGTGAGGAAGAATTCTTTGTCTCCTTTCTCCATCTCCGTCAAAACAAGTCAATCTACAAATATTAGCTATCCAACATCGCTATCATGAGAAACAATAATAATTTTCTTCCGAGGGAAGTGCGAACAGGGGTCTCACTACTAGAAAGATAGTATTTGAGATGACCATCACGTATCCACAAGATGAAATAGTCCTTGTTTCAAACAGGTTTTGTTCCAAAATTTGACCGTCATTTCCTCACGTCACCTTTTTCCCAACACATATACCAACAACCTCTTCAGGCACTATAATCAAACTCACACAATACTACCCATGATCAAAACTGTTTCTCTACTACCAACTTATATAAACTAGTCCAATGCTGAATTGGACGCGGTGATACCGCTACATTGTTATCTCCAGAAGCTCATAATTGCCGCAGCAAGAAAAACCAGCTGCACTGGTGAAAATCCCAAAATGGTAGCGCTACTTGGAATTGGCGTCGAGGTACTGCACAGAAACATAATTCCACAGTCAGCTCTTGTCTTATTTACCGTTAAATTTTGTGCTAATGCAGAAGGCTGTGACGTTCGTTCACTGGAAAGAAACGCACGCTTCCTCCAAAGTTTCGAACGTCACCTGAGTGCACTAATGAAGATTAGCCAAAACAGAGTATCTTAATGAAACTTTAGGTGAGTTTACAGAGAAATATGTTACAATCTACACATTGGGACGAAACATACCTAGCAGGGTATGTACAAGTACCGTAACCTGCACACGACAAGGCCACAAAAGCATTAATATGTGCAAGTGATAAGCACTGAAAAGAGAGAGCACATCAACCAATGTACTCACTTGGGTCAGAGGTTACGATCCGCGCAGCGCCCTGGAAGTTGCAAGCAGCAATTCCGTCGGTGCTGTTCACATAGAACGCATTGATCGCCCACGAAGCATGCGAGTATCTCGTGTCCGGAAGAAAGCACGTCCCATTTGCTGTGATCAGCGAGCAGTCCACTCCTCCCACGCCGCACGAGAAGTCTATCGACGTCTGCAACACGGCTTCCGAGACACCCTGGAGAGAAAAACCATCATATTAGGAGAAAAGAGAGGTTAGATGTTTTCAAACTTGGACATGAGAGGTGGAAGTTACCTCTTTGGCGATGCACCAGCTACGCTGTCCAACGCCGCCGCCGCCACCGCCGCTGGTGTTATTGTTCGCCGTGGTGACGTTCAGTGGATAGATCGCAGTGGAGTCGTTGTTGAAGATGCCGAAGTTCCGCTGCGACGTCGGCCCCACGTTGAGATTCTCGTTGTAGACCTCGTACAAGTACGTGTTGATCACCGCCCCGGGCCGAGTCGGCGTCCCCGCGCGGTCCGCGATGTGCTTCACCAGGTTCGCATTATACGTCTGCGCATTCGTAATCGACGCGCCAGCCTCTCCAGTGTCACCTGCGTGCATGAGAGGTGTTAGTTACATGAAAATGGGTATAGAAAACATAAGGAAAAACTCATGAACTCGCTCACCTGCAGTCGGCCACCCGGTCTCACTGACAAGCACGATGAGGTCCGACCGGTTCGCCCGCGCCAGCGCCGCGTACACCGCGTCCACTTGCGCGTCGAACAAATTGGTGTAAGTCACATTGGACACCGCGTCCAGCACGGCGTTCGAACCGTTGCTGTTGAACAGCGCGTATTCCACCGCGATCGCGCTCGGGCTCGCCGCGTACGCCTTCCAGGGATACACATTCACCATGTATGGCGAGGAGGTTCGCGACAGAAACTCCAGCAGCGCCGACACGTCGGTGAAGGACCCGTTGAACGCACCCGCGGAAGGGTAGAAGGACTGCGACAGCAGATCCATGGAGCACGGCGAGGAGACCTTGATGCTCTGCAGGTTGACTGCGGTGAGCGCGCCGTAGATGTTGTTCATGGCGGGGACCAGCGCGGAGGACGAGGAGGTATAGCCCGTGAGAACCTCGTTGCCGACGCTAACAGCAAGGATGGTGGTGGAGTTGACGAAGGGGAGGATTTTGGTGGTGACCCAAGTGGTGGCGGACGTGTTGGACGTCGCGAGCTCCACGAGGTCCGTGTTGGGAATGCCGATTATGAGCTGGATGTTGGAGCCCTGGAACGCGCTGAGAACCGTCGGGTCCGTGTCGTAGATGCGTACTTGCTGGATGTTAAGAGATTTGAACAATGCGACCGCTTGGGTGGGCACCGGGAGGTTATTGCCGTTGCGGCCGTAGTTGAAGCCCAGATACGCTCCTGCGGTGGATGCAACCAGAAACCTTCAGCAAAGCTTGGAGTATACAATGCAAACCAGGTAATGTGCAAGCAGCTCCTGATCATGTGAAGTAATCCCGTGGCTCGAGACAAGATTATTTCTCATAATCAGGGAATGCTTGCACATTCCCAGACTTCAACTTTATTGGTTAGACCTTCTCAATCAAGAGTCAGAAGCAGCCCTAGAATTATGAGTCGTAATTAACCTCATCATTTCTAACAAAAGGTTGCCTTGAATATGATTTCTGAACAATCTGATACAAAGAAGCCCTAGATTATAAGACCATTACCCCTCCTAACAAATTATGGTTGCCTCGACGTTATGTGTGTACATACTTCGACATATCCGATACAAAGCAGCTCTTCAGAATGACGAGACAATCAAAAGAGCCGAATTCGCACATCGGAGAAGAAACGAATTCTATCGAGTGCAAAGATTATCCAGGATTCCCAAGGGTTGAGATGAATTCAGTACCTGTGGAGGAGACGAAGAACGCCAAGAACAGAAGGAGCTGCCACACGCAGGCTTGCCCTAATTTCCCCATCTCAAACACTTGCGAGAACAAACTGCAAAAGTTAGAAGGTAATGTGCAAGCGGCTCCTCAAGATGCCCGCAAAATCGGATGATCACCGAGTCCCCAATCTGCAAATCCACAGAAGCACACCACCATGTCAACGAGAGATCACAGCCTGGCTACTCCTCCGAGATTGATCCAATCACTGGATGTGTCTGTCCCAAAGCAGCGACCAAGGATCTACTAGACAGATCTCAACCAGATGCTAAGAATTACCTGATGCCAGGACAATCACAGCGCAGAACTCGCGGCCATGGACACGAACGCGAACTGCCAACTAGGTCGAAGCTCTAGATCTCCTCCACCGTCTGCAGCTCCCAAACCGCAGCACCACCATCCCCAAGTACCCACACTTGCTCCGGAACACACAAGACCGGGCACGCTAGAAGAGTCTAGTACCTGCTACTGATCGCGATTCTCGATGAGGTGATACAATACTAGTTGTGAGAAATGCTGAGTGGTGAGGAGGCGGAGATAATGGAAGACCCGACACACCAGAAGCCTACTGCCCAGTATTGCTGATCACGACTCCCGAGGCTGAAGTCCTAGAACCGAGCTGACGAGGAACGTGGTGCTCTGGCCGTCGAGGTTATAGCAGTGAGAGATCTTGACGGCGAGACCGTGGACATAATGGCGATGGATGGCGAGAGAGGAGGAATCCGGCGACCGTTGCGAAAGAGTTGGTGGCAAGATTCGAAAGCGTCAGGAACCTAAAAAACGGCAACATTTGTCAAGATTGCGATGTATTCGCTGGTGTGTTATTTGTATATGCTGATTGAGCTCTTGGAGGGCCTAAACCGTTACTCTCAGGGGCCTTAAACCGTCACTCTCAGGGGCCTTAGACCGTCACTCTCAGGGGTCTTAAACCGTCACTCTATGGGGCCGTAAACCGTCACTCTCTGGGGCCTAAATCCGAGCACTAAAAAGCAAAAATGAAATAAAGAAAGACGGGGAAAAGAAAAGAGTAATGCCAGTCTTATTAGAGTTTTCCTGAAAGTCCTTCTGGAATAGGAAAAAGACAAGGTGAGATTTATATTCGGAAAGTAAGAGAGCATGAGGAATTTCTTGATTCCTTTTGGTGCACTAATGAATGCTCTTGGGTCCTACCCGATGCAAGCTAAAGCTTCCTCATAGTACCCTGAGTTTTTATAGAGTTCATCAATAGTCCCCTCTCATCTTTCTCAAGTCAAGTCACATTGTTTATGTGTTCCTAATTACTAACACAAGACCATCAAATATGGAGTGACTTCTAGGGTGACCTCCTTTCGCTTTCAGAGAAACTCCATTGATTGGCATGCATTAAGAGAAATTAAAGGGTAGCGTTGTTGTACTACTTTAGCTACCCAAACCTAAATAATGTATGCGCCCTGCCTTCTCAAAGAAGAGAGATGAATTGTGGTCTCTGCATTGAGCCCATGTTCATCCAAGTACTAGTATCTAACATCTCTTCTTTTAGTTTATAACATTACTACAATAGCATCTATTCTCTTTTAATAACTATCAGCTTGATTGGTGCTTGGTGGTGGAACCTTATTAAATTTGGTAGAGCTTAATCGACTCAAATTGAAACTAAGAATAACCTTCTGTTTGGGATGAATACAAAATTTTGAGCTAGGTTACACAAAAATTAGATGTCATTTAGTGTATCCACACTTTAGTGTATCCACACTTAGACCTTTTCCAAACGAGGTCAAAAGTAATGGTATCTTTGCAAACAACTTTAATAATTTATTGGGTTTGGGTGTGCTTTCATGTGTAAGTTGGGGGCTCCACCAGAGGGAGTGGCAGCCAAAAGCGCACGTGATTATTGGACAGACGGCTGCAATTTCTAAAAAGCAGGGCAAGGTTTCAGTTGGGTTTCCATTCAAATCCTTTTTTAAATTTTTATTGCTGGACATGCATTTCTAAATCAATCCGCCGGTTTTGGGACACATAAAACCTTTATATTTTCACCGGCTCAGGATCCAAAGAAGAACTCTTGTCTCCGACGGATGCTAGCGTGAATAAAGTGTTTGTTAGTTCTACCACTAAATTAAGGTAGAGGCACCCAATTCCGATCGGCCACCCAATTCCGATCAGTAGAATATGCATGGCATGGTGCATGAAAATGGCAAATGCTTGAAATGGTGCATGAAGTGACCCAAAACCGACAACTCAAAATCTGAAAACACTACACTAAAGATCACATTTAGTGTAATGCTCAGTAAATGACTTGTAAATGCTATAATTATTTACTTTAAGTGAATATTTTTACCAACTATGTTTATTATGATCCTCTTATTTGAATACTATTGAGAATTGTGCTCTTGGTAAAAATTGGCATCAAGAGTAAAAACTTATCGCATTTACAAGTCATTTACTGAGCATTACACTAAATGTGATCTTTAGTGTAGTCATTATCGGCATTGGGTCATGATGTGTGCAATTTTGGGTTGTTCCGCCTCAATTGAGCTCTCATTGGTGGCATTAGAGTTTTCCTGAAAGTAATCAGGGTTTAAACCCTGACTGTCACCCCTGAACACTAATAGGGGTTGTACACCTGAAAGTCCACTTGTTTTTTAGAAACATGGTGGTTTGGTTAACTTTGGGGTTTAGTCCATAAATTATGGTCTTTGTCAGCCAACCAACATGCTACAGGGTTAAATCATCTAGGCATAGTCGCCGTCCAAACATAGATGCAAGGTGGCATTGGTGACTCCAAATTACTAATTTGGTTACAATAGCTTGTTCCATGTGCGTGGCCCATAAAATATGGAGGGTGAGAATTTTCACCCTCCAAATATTGCCGTATTTAAATCTCACCCTACTTTGGTGAATAGAGAAAGACACAAGGTCCTTCAAGGATGCTGCACCGGGTCTTTTTGGCTGACACAAGGTAGCCACCCTTTAAAACTCAGACTGCACCGGGTCTTTTTGGCTGACACAAGGTAGCCACCCTTTAAAACTCAGACTTTCAGGAAAACTCTATTGCCTCAAAAGTCGATCAATGGCAATTGATATTGGGTACCCTCCATGAGTTGGTTATCCATGGCATGGCTTCTCTCTCTTACTCACTCTACTAACCCATGCCCGGTGGGCATGGACTTAATGGTGGAATGGACGGGCACTTTATTCACGTCGGCTCCCTTCGGGAACTGGCGTTCTTCTTCTTCTTTCTCACTCTCACTTATTGGCATTGGGTGAAGGAGGGCACCAAATCTCACCTACTCTAAAGATTGATTATGGGCTCCGGAGGTTTTTGGGCTTTAAAGTTCTATATCAATTCCAAATCTTTGTGATTAAATTTGAAAAAATATTTGTTGAGTTTCATTCCTAATTCCGCATCTTTCTACATAAATGTTTTTGACATACAATGTCATTTGAGTCCCGAACTGGCTTAAATTATTGGAATTGGGTGCCTCTACCTTAGTATTCATTGGCAATAGTTCAGTAGTATTGAACTATTTTTCTCTCCCGAAAGTAGATTGGGATCCAAGGACTCAATTATCACATATTCCTATCACAAGTTTCCATCGATGGTTGGGAAACCACTGTGTGATACTAATTTTGTAGGTCCATGTCAAACAACCCTTTGTTTTAGGAAAGAAATGTACATTCCGATTGCATGGCTTATTTTCGTAGGTTACAAAACACATAATAAAGTATAATACCCAAGTCTTATTACATTTTTTTTTTAATGAAGGATAGTTGTAAATAATACAATATAATGCCACATGGTGGTTTCACAACAATCAACCACGATATACTTATTTTCAAAGTAGGAGGGATGGCCTCCTGTATCATCCCTTATTTAATTTCCTTTTGATGATGAACAACAATATAGTGACCGGAACGAACAAACACTCTATTCATGCCAATGTCCATTGGAGGCCGGAGTTCTTACTACTACTACTTCTACCGTAGGTGAAGGGCACCTCCGGCACTTAAAAGCCGAATAATCAATCAAAGTAAAAAAGTGGGTTCGGCTTTCTAAAAGATTCATTAGCAATTTGCGGCACATGTTCATAAATTACTAAATTTAGACCATTTTGATGGTCAAGGGGATGGAACCTTAGACCTTGTGCTCCCCACTTGATGTTCTTTAATGCACACTCCTAAGAATCAAGGCTTTCCAAGCCATAACTCCTTATTGGTGTCTTTAATGCCTAAAAATTATGTATATTTATGTTTTCTTCAATTTCAGCATTCTCGCTTAATAATTTTCCAAATAATTCGGCATGCCTTTATTGAATTAATTATAGCCGAAGGTGCCCTTCACCCACGGTACTCCTTTTGATGATAAATGGAACTATATGGAAAAGGTGACTTGGCTTGGACATCGAGGTATTGAAGAACAATATATCAACACTTAAAGAACTGGAGGTTCTAAATGGGCGCTTTAGCTTGCATTGGATATATAGATCGTTGTCGTTCTCATTAATGTCTATACATCCACACATTGGATCATGAACAAATGACCTTTCACGTTTAATTATGTATCAATGAACATTAGTACTTTCATCCATCAACTTTTTGAAGATCATCTATCCTATTGTAACTTATATATTGAGTTGATTCAAATATCTTCAACAGTTCTCTACAAGTAGGTTGAAATAATTAATTTGGATACTTAGAAATTAGTGCATCTCATGGGTGCAAAAAAATGAGCTTGAAGGGGTTTTAGTGTACCTAAAACTCAAGTCACGGTCATAGGTAGGCATCGTCACGGTCAAAAGTAGGACCAGTCACGGTCATAAGTAGGACCAGCCACGGTAAATAGTGGTCCTGGTCACGGTCACAGGGGACACGCTCCGGAGGCAACGAACGAAGGAGAGAGCTCCATTTGGCGATCCAGCCTTTCACTGAACGGAGCTCGCGTTGTCGCCGTCGCGCTCACGCAGCCTCGATCACACTGGTCTCGGCGCGCCACTCACCCCCGCATCGCCATTTTGACCGTCCCCGCACACATCACAGCACACCGGAGGCACAGTAGTCTCATCTCTCGGTGGGAGCAAACATCTCTCGCGTGCCATGTCGACGTCCGCGGTGTTCAATGGCGACGAGGTCGCCCCCTTCTTCGGCTTCATCGGCGCCGCAGCCGCGCTCGTCTTCTCCTGTAACCCTCTCTTGCTTCTCGTCTGCAGATCGATGGAGTTTATGGGCTTGTTTTGAGTTTTAGGGTTTGGGGAGGGAAGCCTGGGATTGTTTCCTGATGATGTGGAGAGAGGTTTTGATTTTCTCTGAGGCGTCGGAGATTCTTTTCTGTGTTGTTTGCGTCTCCTCGTAGTTGGGACTGTAGTTGAGGCGAGGGTGCTCGAATTGTTATGTTTTTGGTTGCGTGTAAAACTTTAGTAGCGCAAATTCTTAGACTGTTTTTAGACTGCGAGTAAGATCTTGAGATTATTAGTGATCAACACGATCAGAATGATCACATGTTGGGAGTTTTTGCTGTCGGGTGTAGTCTACTTTATGAATCTGAATGGTCCTCTTTTCTCCGTGGTGATCAATTTTGATTGGGTTTGAGGGAGGAGTGATTTTCTAGCCCTAATGCGTTCTCGGAGGATGTGAACTCCTTGTTTCTGATGGAAATCATGCGTTCAAGTATGCTGGATGACTTACGGGAGTAGTGTCATTTTGAGTTCTCAGACATATATACAGGCCTTTCGTTTTAGGATCAAAAGATTGACAGGTATGCTTCCTCTATTGTGTGACAGGCATGGGCGCTGCCTATGGAACTGCCAAGAGTGGAGTGGGAGTGGCGTCCATGGGCGTGATGCGGCCGGAGCTGGTGATGAAGTCCATCGTGCCCGTGGTTATGGCGGGAGTGCTGGGCATCTACGGGCTCATTATTGCCGTGATCATCAGCACGGGCATCAACCCCAAGTCCAAGCCTTACTATGTGTTCGACGGCTACGCGCATCTGTCGTCGGGCCTGTCGTGCGGGTTGGCCGGTCTGTCTGCAGGCATGGCCATTGGCATCGTGGGAGACGCCGGTGTCAGGTATGAAACCTGATAGTAGTCAGGCTTGTCCGATCGCATGTTTGAGCTCGAGGTTGTGAAGCTGTAAGCGTGGGTGATTAACTTGGTGAACTGGGATGTGGTGCAGGGCGAATGCGCAACAACCGAAGCTGTTCGTGGGCATGATCCTGATCCTGATTTTCGCGGAGGCGCTGGCTTTGTACGGGTTGATTGTGGGTATCATCCTGTCTTCTCGCGCTGGACAATCACGAGCTGACTAGGTTAGCTGACGATTTAGCTTCATTTGTTGTAACCCTGTTTTTCCGACTTACTGATAAGATTGTTGTGGTCGAATATAGTAGGTTATTCTTTCTGTGAGCTGAATCATGAAGCAGATTGAAGTTGTCATTATAGGCTGTCTTGGATTGGTTGAAATGAAATGGAAAGGTTGACCGAATAAGTTGACCACTGAATTAGGTTTCGGTGTTTCTTAGGTGACGTCGTTATCAATTGTTAGTTATGTTCGCAATCGTTGTTTATATATAATTTTTAGCATTATGTTGTCATATTTTACGATATCCTTTTTTTGTGCTGAATTGTGAAGCAGATGTTGCAGATTGAAGTTGATATTATAAGCTGTCTTGGACTGATTGAATGAAATGGAAGGTTGACCTAATAAGTCGACCACTGAATTAGGTTTCAGGGTCTCTTACCAATTGTTCGCGTTGTTTGCAATTGTTGTTCATATATATTAGTATTCTGTTATCATATGGGTTTCACTTCGTCCATTTTGGTCGTTATACATTGGTACATGGTTCGTATCTAGTGATCATCTTTGAACATTGTTCGATGTATTTTTGATACAAGTCGGGCCTACTAGCTCTGCTTTCTCATCCCACATGAACTTAAAATGAAACGGATGCGCATTAACTGTTTGTTTCATTTATTGGTAACATCAGTTTTCGAGAAGAGGTGTCTAGAGTCCTCCCATTTAAATAAAATCTATTTCTGTCGAAAGATATTTGCAACCGTATTATTATATTTGCAAATTCTGGGGCTGCCAGAGGTTTCCTTCGGCTTCACCACAGTCAGAGCCTCAATCAATAAAAGGTACACACTTCAATTATTCTGGTTACCGAAATGAGATTCTCATCTCATAAACCACAACAGTGAAGGAAACTTCACAAAACATTGCTCGGGCAAAGCCGTTGCGTAAACCCCCTCATTCTAGTAGTGAGACTACCAAATCATCCATCAGTGCCTGATCAGTGGACGTAGTGGAGTGGTCGCCTACGATCGCCTCAAAGGCCGGCGCCGCGGCGTCCGACGACGACGGCTGCGCCTCATGCGACGGACTCCGCGTGATGCTGTTTTGAGCTCTCACTGTGTGGCTGGCTTTAGTGCGGAACTACAGTAGTGCGGGATTACCAGGGTACCTACACAAGTGCAGCCTTAGCTTTCATTCGCAGATAACTAGGAGATGGTTTCAAACGACTCGCAGATAATTGACAAAAACGTGATCTTCACTCCGCGAAGTGTAGAGTTTCTAGAAGCCTCAACGGATGCCAACGTCAGGGTGCATCTACGAGGTTGGGCTGGAAGGCGAACTTAGTCTCATAGATTGCATACTCGAAATATGAGTTATACTTGACAAGCTCCTCCCACACACCTGTTGCGCAGTTGTACACCGCAGTCCAGTAGTAACAAGTCCGATCCAACAGAAAGATCACAAAGATCCGTCCGCCGTGCGCCCCGCACCCGGAGACAAGGGCCCTTCCCTGGGTGGCGTACTCACTCACTCTGGTCCACCTCCCACCGGGGTCCAGCCGGAACAGCAAAATGCTCTCCATCGGCATCTCAGAGCTCATTACTAAATACACTTCACCAGAACACGCTACAATTGAAGTGTCTTTTCCACAAGTCGCCGGCATCGGAATGGTGTCCTCCTTCCATCTCAGGGTGGCGAGCTCCAGGATCATCATGTGAGGGCCGCTGCTCCACGTCTCCCCCAGGAGATACATCTCGCCGTTGCAGTAGGCTCCGCTTCGGAAACTCATGAGGGGAGAGAGAGGCTCCGGTTCGCTCCACTTGTCGGCAGCTGAGTTGTATACATCTACCGCAACATTGCCTACAAAACAGAAGCTCCGTGTTAAAACACATGGAAAAGAAATGGAAAAGAAACGTGTTAAAATACAAGGTGACATCGCTGCATTCCACTCGTTACCAACGGAGTCCTATAAATCCATCGTCACAGCACCTGAAGAGGAAAGAAACGGTATGCAACAAACATCAGGGTCACAGAAATCGCAGCAAACAACGGCAGGCATCACTTCATCTTTACATGCGAAGAGATTTTGTAGGAGCTTCTACACTCATCCACGACCAGGCGCGCACAGGGGAAGCCATAAATCGTACGCGCTACGTGTTCCAAGCTCACATCCGGCAACTCCCGCCAGGCCTTTGTCATCGGGTTGCAAACCAGGATACGCGGCTGGACGCCCCCGGCGCCGAAGCAGAGGAGCCCTCCGCCGGAGGCGATCAGGGTCCAGGAGTCTTCGCGCGCACACTCCGGGAACTCCAACTGCGGCATGGGGGTCTTCCGCACGGTGGTCTCCGAGTGGTCATGTACAAACCACGGCACGGCGCGCGAGCCCCGCACCCCCCAGTCGGAGCCCAGGCCGTTCCACCTGACGGGCCCCGAGTGGAACGGCCCCCAGGGCAGCCCGCTACGGAGCGCGCGCTTCTGGAACTGCGCGCAGTAGATCAGGGCGTTCCACCTCTTGCACACGGAGCGCAATCGGAAAACCTCCGGAAGCGAGAGCAACGCCAGCGCTTGCTCAAAAACATCACCGGGCAGAAAACTCCAATCTCTCCTACTCCTCGAGTCAGATTCAACAAACAAATGAGGCTGCGGTTCCGCATCGGCCATGGCCAAACCTGTCGACATTCGGGCTCCAGATGCTGCTGCGATTCGCAAACTGCCGAAAGAACCGTATTTTCACACCCACCTCGTGCATTCCTCGCGTCCCGTTTTCTGTACTGATCAATTTCATGCACCACTTCTTCGTCCGAGACTACTGCTACCATAACGTGTCCTCGATTCTATCGCCATCGACTAAGCCAAAAACTACTTAAGGCAGGAAAAACTACTCCTTCGAATACGAGGTAGAATCTGTTAAGATGAAGCTATACACCATAAGGAAATAGAGCTACAGACTCTAGGGAAACCAAAATATAAGAGAGAGCAAATATATTTGAAAAATATTAGCTATGGAGAAGTGTCTTCAACTTTGTGGTAGAGTTGCCTTGTATACTTTCCTCCCACCATAGAAGGTGGAGTTAACTACAAGCTCACTTTACTTTGAGCGGATATAGAAACATAAACTCCTTTTACCTTATACAGATATAGAAACTATCGATCGTTTCTAAGTTGACTTTTACTTTAACACTCCTCCTCGATATGGAGTTACCTCATTAAAAACTATTTCCATAGCAAAAACCTAAAGTAGGAAAAATCCATAGATCTAGAAAAGAGTATAATTTATCGAGGATTTAACTCATGAAGCAACCTCATCCCAACCTTCTGTACTAGCCTTCTATGTGTATAGGCTGAGAGAGCTTTAGTCAACATATCTTGAGGAAGATGTAGCTGGTCTGGGACTTTTCAAAATCTTCATCAGACTTGAAACCAACATAAGCATACTCAGTGATTTCTAGGGTTCCATCCTTGGTGTAGTGTAGGCCCAAGTCTTCTGTGCCTTTGAGGTATCGGAGTAGATGCTTCACTCCATTCCAGTGACGCACTCCGGGCTTTTGGTTGTGCCTAGCAAGTATACTTGTCGCAAAGGAAATATCCGGGCGCGTGTATGTAGACAAATATAAAAGAGCTTCTACGGCTGCGAGGTACCTGTTCTTGTCATAGAACTCCTCCACCTCCTCCTTACAAGGACGGTAGGGATCATCAAGTGTTCTACTTTGTCCCATCATGGAGGCGGAAAGTGGACTAGCTTGGTCCATATTGAACCTGAAGGGTCCTGATGGAGGATTGAAAGGTCCACAAACATCATCTTGCAGTCTTTGAAGTCTTGGTGGAAGCTCCGTTAGTAGTTTCCACCACGATGGCCTCTGGATGAGCTTTCCTTAGGAGCAAGCAGCATAGTCACCCACCTTGTTGGCATCATTCAGGCAGACTTCATGTCCTGTGAGTATTGGTAGCATGCACCGAAACATCGTTGTCTCGTGATGCCCAAGCTTGCCATGCTAGATTCCAACCTTGGTTGAAGAAATCACAGAGAAAACAGATCCCTTGGGATGTTTACTTGTGGATGGACTGTCATCAGTGATACTTGAAATCTTCAGTCCATATAAGCCATTGGCTTCCGCATGTGCGGTGGCAAGGCATTGAGACCCTTGCCTAAGCTCTAAGGCTTCTTTACCATCCTTTACTGTAGTGTGGAGGTGGATCCCATTAGCAACGAGATCCCGGTAGCTGATCGGACTCTCCTGAGCATTGGGAGAATACATAGCATATATACACTTGACGGGGGTTCCCCTAGGTACATAAGGTTAACTTAGAAAAGTCAACTTAAAAAAGTCATTTTAGAAACAATCGGTAGTTTTCATATCCGCATAAGGTAAAAGGAACTCATGTTTCTATATCCGCTCAAAGTAAAGTGAGCTTGTAGTTAACTCCACCTTCTATGGTGGGAGGAAAGTATATAAGGCAACTATACCACAAAGTTGAAGACACTTCTCCATAGCTAATATATTTCAAATATATTTGTGTTATTTGCTCTCTCTCTCTTATATTTTGGTTTCCCTAGAGTCTGTAGCTCTATTTCCTTACGGTATATAGCTCCATCTTATTGCCGAATCCTTACTTGTGCACTTGACGACAACAAGAGAGCCATCTAGAAATCAGAAAGACAAGTGTTGTTGCTCAGTTCCTAAAGAGGCTCAACACGATCATAAATCTAGTAGAAACCTTCTAAAGCTGCATCAACTGAGGCCTCTCTCACAATTTAAAACTCTTGTTTCTACTAGTTCCATCTGGCCAGGTACAAGGTATCACCTAGGCATCACCCCGGCATCACACAGGCATCACACAGGCATCACCATGGTATCACCGATGTATCATCCATGTATTACCTTTGTATTACCTATGTATCACATGGTACATGTAGGGTATTATATAGTACAGTCGTCTCTTCCATAAGTTATTGACAAAATGTAGTGTCCGTGGATGGAGGTGGTAAGAACTTTGTAGAGGTCAAAGTTAGTAGTTGCCTTAGTGGAGGACTTAGTAACTCTAACACAATTTCATTTGCAGTCATTTCCCAAAACTTGGCGTGCCATCAAGCGCTACATCATAGGATTGCACCTTATGCGCCACCCTGTCCGCTTGTGTTGCACTAGGTTCTTTATTAAACCAAACTTAATGAGATAGAATCAACGTCAGTGCCGTGGCGCTTTCTGGGATCTTAGTGTACAATCCCTTGCAATGTGAACATCCCCCACATATGCAGTGATTTGTTGATTTGATTTTAAGACACTGGTCACATTGTAGCACTAGTTAGAATTTAGTTGAGGTTATAGTTAGCTAAGGTCATAGATTAGTGGCATTATAACTTAACAGAGGTATCATTTATGGGAGGGATGATGAGAGTTGGTAATTTAGAAAATCATTACTCTCAAGTTCAATACATTATCCATATTGTCTATTCCAATGGATGTTGGTATGAGTTTTGAATCCATATCCAAACTTTTCGACGGATGCCATGAGTTGTTATTCATTTTTATTCTTCACTCTCTTGGAAGAATAATAATCTAGGGTTTACCACATTTGTGGTTGGTTATTCTCAATCTTCAAAGAATGAGAAGAATTTAGCGTTTTTTCCTTTAATAAAGGAGGATTCAGTGTTTCAAGATTAAGAACGAGCATTCTTCACCCTTGCATGTTATGAATGGACTTGGTAAATCAATTTCAATCTCTTTTTGATCAAAATGCCCATGGTCAGCGATTCTCAATTTTCATAGATTTATATAGGAAGTGTAGAGAATGGTTCTCCTTGGATTCTACAAACCCTCTTGTCCATTATCAATCTTGACATGTTTTTTATCTTGAGAATGGTGTGGCATCCCTTACTTTGTTCATATCATCCTTTACTAGGATTGGGATACAGTTACTTCTTTATAAAATAATACAAATTGAAAATTAAGTGCATTTTGATCATGCATGATGTATTGTGAAGTGCTTTTAGTAATAAATCTTCCCTATGAGTCTTGTAGAGGAATTGGATCTTGTAACATCTATCTAATATTTGTTCAATGATACATATCACAATTAGCTTGAATTCTCTTGAAAGTCATTTGAACATTTGTCACAACTATTTTTCAATATTGGATTGATATTCCACCTACATTAAGCCTAAAATGTTAGATCATCTAAGAATGCATTGATGATTAAAGAAAAAAATGTTATGTCATCATATTTCATGATATGGTATGACAGCTTTCAATTTAGGAAACAAAGACATGGGCAATGAACTAATATCCATTGATTTTTGAAAAACTTGTCATTGCCAACTCACAAAAAAGATGCCTTGTTAAAATTCGCATTGGATAATACATGCAAAATGTTCAAAAACAACTCTTCTTTGAAATAAAGCAATATATTTTTATAACATGTCTTATTTGTAGCTCTATAGAATCGGCACATGGCTACATGTATTAAATTTTGACACCACCACTTAAACTCCCATGTTGTCACAAGATACAACAAAGAAAGGTAAAATAATGAATTTGAAAAAGTAAAGAAAATGAAGCATCTTATTTTTGTCACATGGTTGTACAACTTACATGCCTACAATTTCTCACTAATACACTGTCAAACCACAACATATTTTGACATTTGCTCAAACAAGTCTATACAGATTCAAAGCCAGACCAATTATACGTGAGACAAATGGCCCAATCTACTGAAGGTCATGTCTTAGCAAATAATTATCCAACAAAGTACTCTCAATACCCTTTTACATCATTAACACCTCCACTAGTAATTGATCAATTGCATTCATCACTTGATATGTGTTACTAGTTTCTTGTTTGATATAGTAGTTACCTTTAAAATTTCTGTACCGCTAATCTATGTCCTAGAGGTATAGATACTTTCTTCATGCCGGTGTCCTTTGGAGGCAAAAATTCTTCTTTCTCTGAGCTTTCAATTTTGAAAAATAAGCCACTCATGAAATCCATCCTCTCAAAAGATTAAATGGTTGAAAACACCCTAATATTTTTTCATTTGAAACCCATAATGCAATAAAGTTTAGATTTTCAAAGAAGCATGTGGAAAAGACATGTAGCACTTCTATTTCCTTACATAGTTAAAAAATATTTAAAAAAATTCTTTGTTCAAAGTCCTCATAATCATTAAAATTAGTACCTTTAGTATCTCCAAAAACCCACAAAACTTATGTTCATTTAAATTTTATATTATCAACTATGTTATTTCATGTATCCAGTGAATGAAATCTTTTCACACCACAAATACGCTGAACATGTAATAGAAGATATTCCTTCCAATTTCTGCCTCCATGTCGCATTATTTCACATATATTACTTGAAACAAATTACATTATATAGAACAACAACTTCGTCATTTTTCTAATTAGGGATTGATTCATTTCTTTTCATGGAAGGCTTGTGCAAGGCAACTCAAATAAAACTTGACCATACATAGAAGTCCTACTACCAAAAAAAAAAAACTCAAGTTCCTAAAGGGAGCCAAAGTGAAAAAATGTCTGCTTGTTCCACCACTAAATCCATGTCCTCTGGACATAGGTTTAGTAGTATGGAACTACATAGTGTCAACCCTCTAGAGGGGGGAGTAGTTTCATACTACTAAACCTTTGTCCGGTGGACATTGGTTCAGTGGTAGATCAAACAAACACTCTATTCACTCGGCCCCGTCGCGGCGACCAGAGTTCTTCTTCTTCTTTTAGTAGTATGGAACTACTCCTTCCTCTCGAAGGTAGGCTATATATAAAGAGTACAACATGATAACTCTCTCCACAAACACTCAAGAGAAAGAAAATTCACTTAGATAGATTGTTTAAACCGCACTAATTATAAAATATGTGTGGGTGTCCCTTCACATGCCGCGGCGATAGGGGACTCAACTCCGAGGCTTGAACCAAAGCACGACGAAGAAGAAGGCAGATTCATTTGTCGAGCTCGACGGAGGTTGCGCCATCGCCATCGCCATCGCCACCGCTCGCCGTCCATTGCCATCCTCTTCTGAAGCTTCTCCCTCGTCGCTCCAGAGTACTCGTCTCGCACGCGGTTGGATTCGCAGTCAGGAAGCGGAAGCGACCGAGCGTCATGTCGACGTCCGCAGTGTTCAATGGCGACGAGGTCGCGCCCTTCTTCGGCTTCATCGGCGCCGCGGCCGCTCTCGTCTTCTCTTGTGCGCCTCTCTGCTCTCCTGCTTTCTCTCGTTCCCCGGGATGGCCTGCAGATCGGTGGAATATCGCCTTGGTTTGAGTTTTAGGGTTTGGTGTTGCTAGGGTTATTAGGATGAGTTCTGTTTGTTCGCAGTGCGTGTTTGTGTAGTTTGTGTGCTCGTGTTAGATTGTAGAATCTTTTCGTGGAGTGGATCGCGGCGCGGTGGATTCTGTTGGAGTGGAGTTGTGATCCACCGAATATGTGGATCTGGGAGGTTCTTTCTCATGAATTGGAGGATTATTTCGATCCAGCCTGAAAATTGAGTGACGTGCGAATCCTACTTTGTTCCCTGAGGATGTGAATTACTTTGTTGTTTTTAATCGAGCTTTTTTTTTTGCTGTTGTGTGCAGGCATGGGCGCTGCCTATGGAACTGCCAAGAGTGGAGTGGGAGTGGCATCCATGGGCGTGATGCGGCCGGAGCTGGTGATGAAGTCCATCGTGCCCGTGGTTATGGCGGGAGTGCTGGGCATCTACGGGCTCATCATCGCCGTGATTATCAGCACGGGCATCAACCCCAAGTCCAAGCCCTACTACGTATTCGACGGCTACGCGCATCTGTCGTCGGGCCTGTCGTGCGGGTTGGCCGGTCTGTCTGCAGGCATGGCCATTGGCATCGTGGGAGACGCCGGTGTCAGGTATGAAACCTGATAGTAGTCAGGCTTGTCCGATCGCATGGTTGAGCTCGAGGTTGTGAAGCTGTAAGCGTGGGTGATTTACTTGGTGAACTGGGATGTGGTGCACAGGGCGAATGCGCAACAACCGAAGCTGTTCGTGGGCATGATCCTGATCCTGATTTTCGCGGAGGCGCTGGCTTTGTACGGGTTGATTGTGGGTATCATCCTGTCTTCTCGCGCTGGACAATCACGAGCTGACTAGGTTAGCTGACGATTTAGCTTCGTTTTATTTTTCATTGTTGTAAGCCTGCTGTGCCTTTCGACTTCAGAGAGGGAGATATGGTAGGTTGAGTATTGTAGGGTATTTTTTTGTATGTAGAATGAAGAAACATTTGAAGTTGGCTGTATGAGGTAAACTTGATTCACCGCATCTGTATGACTGTAGAAGCGCTTTATTTCCTTGAAATTGATCTCAGACGTTGGCTTTTCTGATGGTGGACTAGTTTGGTTTAGCGCGTATTTATTGGATCGTATGCATGCCGCTCTGATTAGTTCTGTTTGTCAAGTGTGCTGGGCATTTGTACATGAGAGTCTTGGTCCTCCTCTTATTAGGAAATTAGACGTCACTTTGAGATACTTTGATGCGTGAGTCTCACCTGTAATGAACATGAAATACTCCTGAATCTAGATGTTGGGAGTTTCTTTGTTTCATATCAGTAAATTTGGACGGTGATTCATATGGAACAAATTTAAGCTCCTTCTTAGTTAAACGTCTGAAACTAAGATATCTGTTTTTGAATCAGAGTTACCTCTCCTGAGTATCCATTACTGCTGGTTTTCTTTCATTGTAGCATGATGACAGTTAATTTGTATTAGAAGTAAGGAAAATTGCGAAGAAACTTTAGCATGATTTCTACCTATGCGATTCTATAGGTTGGGAGTATTATGATGTTCCAAAACTCACACGAGCTAAAGTGAATGCATTATATGTGATAGAAAGTGATATTCTCATATCACTACAGAACCTCTTTCAGACACGTTCCAATCAAGTTTTTAGACCACCATGTTCGTCTTGGGTGCAAAGGAGCAGAGTATGATGAAATTGATACACAATTATATACCATGTGCATCAACTCTACATGTAGGAGCAATGTCAAGCACTAACTATACGATTATTCAATGTGTCTGTAGCCTGCTTTCGCAGAATTTTCTCTTGAAGAATCGTCCTCACCTCCTTCCATTTCACTTAAATCATTTCAATGGGATTACAACGTTTGCAACACAGAATAATACAGCAGGACGGCAACACTGCAATGGATCCCTTCACTCAGGACGTGTACGTGTAGGTATTGCTCTCGCAATGTCGAGCCTGCATGTGCCCAACAATCACTCCGTCTCCGCCTGCAAAGTATAATTGAATCTACGTGTACGATTTCAGTAAGATTTAATCTCAACTGCAAAAAGAGCACAATGTTAAAAGCGAGGAATGTAATGAAACTCTACCTGATCAAAGAAAGCCAGGCCAATAGCAAGTTTGCTCAAGTACCCCAAAACCAGGTTTGCTACACTGTTGGCTACCAAGGACAAGCCAATGTCCACATCCAACTGCACAAAAGCAACACCACACTTCTTACTAACAGCTTAGAGAGATTTTGAAAACCATGGAAGCAAGTTGAGTCACTCAAAAGTCACCTTCATACTACTCTTTATTTATTCTTAACAGCTGTTAGACATGCAAGAGCTCAACCGTGGTCTCTCAGCGAGAATGAAGGCCAAACCACACGAGAGGAAAGGCAGTGGGTTGGATGACTCACATTGGTTCAAATTAGCAAGTGGTTGCCACATGAGAGGAAGTACGGGGAGTGGCAAGAATGACATGGAGCAACTTTGTAGCTTTGGAATTTGCATTGGATGTTGCTTTGGAATCTACATGGCAATGACTTGGCACAATAATTGCCGTTGAAAACTACCATGCACTACACCGTTCACTGAATATAGTGTAGACTAGACTATTTGAAATTTCCTACAGTAATTTCATTAAACGCAACTTAAAGTGGTCCACTTGAATTTTCCATCCACATCAAATCTTGTCCATTAGAAATAGTGTGGCTTGTTTCAAAATAAAAGACACTGGAATTGATGTGGATAAGTTTTTACAAGTTGTACTCAAAACCAAAATTATAATATAATAACATAATAATATAATAACATGATAATATTATTTTATAACATAAGAATAAAACATAAGAATATAACATAAGAATATTAACATAATATTATAATAGAATATAACATAATATAATATTAACATAATAACATAATAATAACATAACAACGTAATAATAACATATATTATAAATATTAATACTATATATAATAATAACATATTAATACTATATATAATAATAACATATTAATACTATATTAATAACCAAAATTGATGTGGTCCACATCAATTTTCATCCAAAACTATAATTGATGTGGTCCACCTCAATTTTCATCCACATTACCTATACCTCCACACTATATTCAGTGAACGGTGTAGTGCCTGGAAGTCCACAGGCACTAGTGCCATGTTGGAGGAAAAGAATATTTTTTGTGCCACTAGTGCGATGTTGGAGGAAGTTGTGAAACTTCCTCCCCCTCCCATGTGGTAAGGCCCTGAACTTGGTGGTCTTAAAACTTAGGGCCAAACCACACGAGAGGAAAGGCAGTGAGTTGGATGACTCACATTGGTTCAAATTAGCAAGTGGTTGCCACATGAGAGGAAGTAGGGGGAGTGGCAAGAATGACATGGAGCAACTTTGTAGCTTTGGAATTTGCATTGGATGTTGCTTTGGAATTTACATGGCAATGACTTGGCACAATCATTGCATTTGAAAACTACCAGGCACTAGTGCCTGGAAGTCCACAATGTAAGGAGGAAAAGAATATTTTTTGTGCCACTAGTGTCATGTTGGAGGAAGTTGTGAAACTTCCTCCCCCTCCCGTGTGGTAAGGCCCTTATTGACGGCCTTCTCTGTTGTAGTGTAAAGAGGCCCTTAAACAATAGAGAAGGCCATCAGTCACAAATTTAAGAGGAATTCTCAAATATGTTAAGCCAAGAGCGAAAAAGGTCTCACTCTTGGCCATCTATATTCTAAATTTCTCCTTGACCCTGTAACGGCTACGAGGCCCTAGCATGGTCGATTTTGGTGCTATTGCACATCTAACTCTTTCCACAATTGGCCATTGTTCCTCTGAATGCATTTCTAGCTCCTCGTTAGTTTTCCAACGAATCTCTCCAATCTCCAATGCATGCATGCATCAGTAAATCGTAGTGATTTTTGTGGAAGTGGGGTCGTGTTGAAATGTAGCCAATGTGTAGATGATATTATGCCTAATCTACTACGCCCGTAGATTCTCCGAGGCACTCATGATCCACTTAGGCGTTAAAGAGTTAAATTCTTGCCCGATTGGCCACCTCCACCATATAATAAAATATGTCGTTAGCTACGTCTAAGGAAGAAGAAAATGTCATGTTGTACCATGAATCAGACCCCCTTTCTTCCTCTTCCTCTTCTATTTTGAGTTGCTTAGATACTTCAAGCAATTTAGAGCTGGCTGGAATGGAGAAAAAGTTTCAAAACTCATGCCTACTACTTTTCACTACAAACATTTCAACTTGAGGGCAACAGTGTCATGATGGTATTTCCTAAGCTGTTAGGCACTCTTTCTGAACCTCTACACATTTAGTGTGTTGCGTTGACAGCATTTGCGTATACGAAATAGAAAAGCACTCGGGTCTTGGTGATGTTGTTGCAGGAGCCGCCCCCCTTCGGAGACCAGCGTTCTTCTTCTTGTTGTTGCAGGACCTAGCTTTCAGTTGTTTCTTGTTACTTTGGTCTGGACTATAGTGCATCTGATGATTGGTTTTTGAGTGCTTAGGAGCGACCAGGGCTTTCATCGTGACTCTTGTAGGACTTTGAAAGGTATGAATGGTTTTCCTAGTAGTAATTGTTTGTGCACTTTCAAGTTGACTAAAGGTGCATACGCACCCCTATTTCTTCTACTTCCATGTAATTTCAAAGATAATTGTAGATAGTCGACAAATTATATTGTACAGATTCACTTAACATTTGCATGTTTAGGCCAACTCAAGCTTCATATATTATTTTGAGAGGCTCCTAATCTAGCAATTTAATGAATATGGTGTTTAAAGCAATCGTTCAACACTTCCAAGCTATCAATTTCACGAAGTTACTCCGGTAAGCTATAAACTCCAAAACCTCCAAGATTGATGTCTCGTAGCTTCTTAAGGCTCCCAAATGAATGTGAGAGGTGAGTTGATCACATTCACTAATATTCTGAGCAACACGGGTCCGGGAATGATTCACTTAACATATAACAACATCTCGTCTAAAATAAATACCGTAGCTTCTTGAAATATCCAAATGAAAATGGGAGGAAAGTGGGCTCAAGACATAGTCTCATATTTAACACTTCTAAGCTACTTAGCTCTCCAAACGACTCTTGCAAGCTCTGGATTCTAGATTGTTCCAAAATTGCGTATTGAAGTTTCTTCAGGCTCCCAAATGAAGGTGGAAGAGTGATGAGGTTGATATAGCCTTCCATCTTTTACCTTTCCAAGCTACTAAGCTCTCGAAACGACTTCGGCAAGCTTTTAATCCTGGTTCATTCAAAATTGATGTCTTGAAGCTTTCTGAGACTTTCAAATGATTGTGGAGGAGTGGTGAGTAAATGGCAATGACCCATATCCAACACTTCTAGGCTACCAAGCTCTCAATACAACTTTGGCAAGCCTTGAATTTTGGAACCATAACAAGTGAGGTGTTGCAACTTCTTAAGACTCCCAATTGATTGTAGTAGAGATGAGAGTTGATGACAAAAATACATATTTAAGACCTCTAGGGTACCAAGCTTTCCAAACAACTCCGGCAAGCTTTGAATTCTTGAATGTGCAACATTGATGTCATGAAGCTTATTGAGGCTTCCGAGCTACTAAGCTTTTCAATCAACTCTGGCAACCTTTGAATTCTAGAACTTTTAAGATTAATGTCTCGGAGCTTCCTGAGGCTTCCAAATGAATGTGGTAGAGAAGTGAGCATATTACAAGCAAACATCTGTATTACTTCCAAGCTGCTATTAAACTCTGCAAACGGCTCTGGCAAGCTTTGAATTCAAGACGATTCAAGACAACTTTGTAGCCATTAAATTAGTTTTGAAATTGGTATTATTTATTACAATTTAACAATAATCAAATTTTAATATTGTGTTTAAAAATTATACATTTATGTGTTATTTTAAATTGGCTATTAACAATTGGATATTTGAACATTAATAAGAATTTGTGGTCTTCTTTTCCTACTACAAGGCATCAGTTGGAGATTTTCTCTCCTTTTATAATTGTGTTTCTAGGATGCCGATTTATTGACTATTACATTAGATTCAATAATTTAAGTCATCACAAACTCCATTTAAATACAATAGAATTTTATCTGTGAGAATGGCCAATTTATTGTTGCCACCCTCGCCATGGTTCTCAACGTCGCTGATTTCCTCACCATTGTTTTTGGAGTAACTTTTTAATCCCCGAAAGTCAGTCGGGAACCGTGTATACATGGCCGTATTTTACTCTGTAGAATACCCAAGAAATACTAAAGTCTAGCAATACTTACACCTTTAAATTGAAAATTCTTCAACTAACATTTTTCATGTGGAGGTCGTTTCAATATCTCAACCTTATCATGTTCAAACTAGTGGGGTACCTGTGTCCTTTGGACACCTTTCTTGTTGGATAATTTTTGTTGGATGAATTTATTTACTGGGAATGGACGGACTGACATCAAGCTTAGCATATTGTATGGTTGTTAGTACCGCGGCAAGGACAATCATTAATATCTAGGTTTGCAAGGTACAATTGAGGTTAATGGGCGATTATACATACGTTCACAAAATTTACTCTTGAAGCACAAAAAATGTAATAAAGTGAAGCAAATAAACTTTTAAAAATAGAAGTACCACATCATACATGTCGATACAGTATAAGACCATTTTTTATACATGTAGTAGGTGAAATAATTATATGAATTTGAAACACCATGTTTCATTGAGTTGGGTTCAATACAAATACAAAATTCTAACACTATTGTATACACCAATTCTTTCACATTTGTATTTCATTAATGTTCGTTAAAATTCAATGCAATAGAAATGGGTGAATATTTATTCATCATAGGATCCTTTTACATATGTGCGGCCTTAGCATTGTTCAGCGCAACGCCTTGTTGTATACCACATTGCGCATGACTTGATCATGGGCATGTTCAACTGACTCTGCATCAAGAAAAACCGAAACATTTTTTGGAGCTGTTGCACACGAGAAAGCAATATACAACTGCCCGTGGGAAAAGACATTCTTTGTAAGGCATATGCCAACCTTAGGTATTGTCTGCCCTTGTAACAGAATCAGAGGACCGAATTATACAAATTCCAGCGGCTACATCTACCTGCATTGCGGGCAATCTAAGTTGTGGAGCTAACCAATGCTACAACCTGGAAGAAACTCCAGCGCAAGACTTATTCCGAATTCAAAATTTTTACAAACGGAGCTGCACATCCTCCCTCAGCGATTTCAATGGCAAAATCCCTACCAACTCATACATGTTATACAAACCTAATCGTCATCCTTGTACTCGTGCCGGTCGAGGTAGCGCGGCTGCACGCCCGTGCCCTGGCACATGGTGCACGTTAGGGACCCGGAGCCCTTGCAGTTGATGCAGCGTGAGACCTCGCGCTCGCCGCCGCCGAGCTCCACCATGATGTTGCCCGGGATGAAGCTATCTTGCGTGCGGTGAGGTGTGAGCGGTGAGCGGTGAGGCATGAGCGGTGAGCGGTGCGACGTGAGCGGTGAACGGTGAGCGGTAAGAAAATAGTTGGTAAAAAGTTTTGAAAATTGTCACTTTTTACTATATAAAAGTTACTTTTTCACTATATGAAAGTTACTTTTTTACTATACGATAGTAATCAGACTACAGGAACTGAAACTTATGTTACCAAAAATAATCTAAAATAAGGATTCCAAGACGGCCTTATGACTGAGAAAGGAGCAAGACAATTTCACGTACATGACCGCGGGCAGAAACTGTGAAAAACAAACCAAAAAGAGGAAAAAAAACGTAAGTATAAAAATATGAGAAAATAAAAGAGAGAAAAAAGTGACAAAAAAGATAAAAACAAAGTGAAACAAAATTACAAAAAAGTGAAGATTGAAAAAGTGGGAAATAAAATTATCAAAAAGACATTGAGCGATTCAAGAACAATTCAAATTCTTGCCAATACAGCGGTGGCCCTGTAGTCTCACTGTCTCTTACATATTATAGAAAATAGGTAAAAGGGTTACTTTGTGAAATCAAACACTATATGCAACCCTCTTTCTGAAGCAAGACTTCGAGAACACGCTTAATCTCGTTGAAACTAAAACTAGGGGCGTGCATAAAGACTTCTACCTCTGGATCTAGCTCACAAACAATGGTAAAGATAAAATAAAGGTGTTTGCAGTAACACCATTGAGGACGTCTGCCTAGAGACTTGCTGGACAACTCCTTGAAAGACACGCAGTCACAACTGGAAAATTGACTAATAGAGATCATGTAGTTTGAAACTTTAGTTATGGATTTGGACTCAAACGAGAGAATGCAGCCAAAGGCAAGATCAGGGAGCATAAGAAGGTTACTGACTTTTCCAAGAACCGAAAGCGCAGATGCGTAGGTGTTCCGATGTCTGGTGGTTGGGGCCTTCGGATTCCAGCGGACGTTCTTGCCGAATCTTCGCTTCGGATGCTCATCTGAGTTCACCGGAGTTGAAACAAATTTCAGGTCAAACAATGCACCATCCTGAGAGAACAACTTCCGGGGAGAGAGTATTATACGTGATGCGAGACGAAAACCTGCACTTCCCAGACGTAGAATCTCGGCCTTCGTAAGGGACGTGCCAGATATCACCGGCCAAACTTCGGGGACCACTGGCTTAGAAATTACCCAGTCCCTCTTTGATTCCATCACACAGTGATTGATGTCCTTGTTACAGAAGAAAAACTGCATCTTATCAAGTCGCGTCTTCTTATAGTTCTTCATCATGCTACTGTAAGTCGGTGCGGTAGTACTCTTGTTGTTCTGCACAATTCGAGCAGTACACTTCTTCTTCGTACTAGCCTGTTGTGCAAAACAGGCTTTCGTTGATGTCCTCGGAAGCCTAGCAATATGCCACTTGCTCTCGTCACAGGTAGTCTCCAACACACCCATATTCTGGGTTATCCTTGTTGAAATTCCAGGTCTAAGGGTACTGGCGAGGTTTGTTGGAGCTTCCGCAACTGTTGAATACATACAATCGTGAGTAGTAAGGTCCATAGTAATTTGTGAAGACGCCCTTATCGCGACTCTAGGACGTGAAATGTTGATTTTGTCAGGACGATGAGAACCGAACTCAAATCCGGGAGGAAGGTCTGGCTTTCGTTTCACGGACAAGAAGACTTCCTCTCCTTCCAAATGTGGAGGGCGAGTGCAAAACTCAGCATCTCCAGGCATATTACAGAAAGCCTCATGAAGAGATTTTGAGTTCCCCGAACGTTGAGCAATCCAATGAGCAGTACAAAGTCGAAGCTCTTCCTTCCCAGGCCCTTGCCTTCCTCGCTCACCTTTCGAGTATTGATAGCAAGCCACGACTTGCATGAATGCCCGAACCATGTCATCGACAGTGGCAACGTATAAATCATTTCCACGTTTTCCTGACTGCTACAATCACTTGTTGTGGACAGTCTCCGCTACATTGCAAGATGGCATTTCAGCCAATTCAGATTCGGTTTTTCAACTATGTTTTCATTGCAATGTGAGACAGTGAAGGATACGTTTTTTGCCTTCCGCGCAAGGTCTTTATCAAATGTATAAGGGTCAGTGCGGAATTTGTGTCGTGGGATCGGGGAGGTTTCGTGTGCGGAATCCGTGTCTCCAGACTTCGTGGATCTGATGACGGAGATGCCTGCGCCTTCTCGTGCATGTCTTCTAGGTTCAGAGTGACTATAGGTGTTACAGGTGATTGAGTGAACACGGTGTTTTAATCTGCAATGTATGCTTAATAATTCATATCCAACTTTCTCCACCCAGTCCAATTTTATGCAGCCAGTATCGAAATCGTGCACTGAGGTTGCGAACATAGTGTTCGCTTTGCGAAGTGCTTGGTGAGAAACATGTGTACTTCTGTCGGGCCGTAACTCGATTCGGCCTGTTGAGATCATTTGTTGAGTCTCTGTCTTGTTGTTGTTTAGCTCCGCCTTATGCAGAATGTGTTGGAATATGCACGATGTTTTGTCGCTCATTAGTTAGAGAAATGAGCTCCATTCTCTGATTTGGATAGAATATCTCTTCTGGCTTTTTTGATCATACTGTGTCTTGTTAAAGTTTTGATGGATTTTTTTGCACAATTATCTCCATTTATCGGATGATGTCATTCTTGTCTCATTCTTGTCCCTCTAGTGTTCTCTCAACTGAATTTGCAGAAATGGAGAGCCAATCTGATGTGTAAGTTTGCGGAGATGAACGAGATACTGAAATGGAGACACTGAACCCCTCGAATTCTGCTGTGCAGCCATCAGGTAATTATCAAAAAAGAAACCTAATCTCAATGGACTTGTGATTTCATCACTAACAAATCAGTATTTGCAGGAAGTGCCCAAGCCTTGGATTTGAATGACAATGGAGCAGAAAGTGACGATGTTCCTGAAGTTTCTTTATGTGCAAACAACTTAATCTTTTGCATCAAATGAAAAATTTGTCTAAATGGTTTAATGATCTACCTATGCAGGCAAAACCAGAAATCTTTTGTGACAACAAATCTTGTTCACAAGCTCTACCGAATTCAAGGCATGGCCGGGCAGCCTTTGAACTATTTTAAAAACTGGTATCGAAGGCGGAAATCAATGCAGCTGAAGCAAAGCAAAACTCTACGAAAAGGACGTGCTATACGCACACGCCTACGTCATTGAACTCTATCCTCTATCATGTATGTCCCTTTATCCACTTGCTGAGTCCAAATTTCTTCAGCCAGATTAAATTGGATTTTGAGAAATTGATTCTGTCAGTAAATAGGAGTTTGATGCGCATAGGAGGGAATGTGCAATGCTGTGGGGGTGTGCGGCCAGCAGCACACCTCCCAGCGCTCACACCTTGGCACCTTTTAAGAACCAAGGTGTGAGCGATAGAAGGTGTGCCGCTGGCGGCACACCTCCCATCTCTCACACCTTGGTTCCTAAGAGGTGCCAAGGTGTAACCGATGGGAGGTAAGCCGATGGTGGCACACCCCCACGACATCGTGCTTCTGAGTGATTGCACGACGCTATGGGGGTGTGCCGCCAGTGCCACACCTCCTATCGCTCACACCTTGGTTCCTAAAAGGTGCCAAGGTATGAGCGATGAGAGGTGTGCCGCTGGCGGCATGTCGTAGTCTAGTGGTTCGTTATTCTCAAAATTAACCGAAATTAACCTTAAGCAAGCCCAACTTACCAGATCGTTTCCAGGGATTTTTAACGTGCATCAAACTCTTTAAATCTTAACAATAATCCACATTTAATACCTCGGCACATCCCGGAGGATGGCTTCCCCGGTACCTTAGTAACCGGTAACAAGTAACCATATGTGTTTCAGTTAAACTCTGTTGAGCGTCAGAGTAGATTTCAGGTAAGTTTTTACAGTGCCCGGAAAGTCACTACCCTCCGTTCTCGCAGTCCAGAGGCCACGATATCCACAATCTAACCCTACACCTTGAAGGAGTTAAAGAGGTCGCAGTCGGTTTACCGATCTTCACAATCTACCGGGAACTTGTCCCGGTAAACCGGGCACGCAAGCCCGGGTTCCAACTACAACCACACCCAATGAATCAAAGCAAGAAGATACAAGACTCACAACAAGTTAGTACTAAACAAATCATATGAGTAAAACAACCTTCCACGGGGATCGTCGGAACTCATCCACTGCAAGGGTAATAATCCCGGTATTTTCCGGACTCAGGCTTAGCCGGGATGTCTCCCGGTGTACCGAGAGAAGGGGGATGTCACCCCCTACTCCCCACCAATCCGAATACTTCCCACTTAAGGGAGGCTATCATAAATAGCCGTGGGCTTCCCGGATCCCATCCGCTAAAGCAACTCTTCCCGGTCCCACCGGTGAAAAGTCTAGAGCACAAGTCCCGGACCTCACTCTACCTATCTAACCCGGATATCCTAGCCCCTCGGGATGTCTCTACTCACACTCAATCACTTAACACACAACAAGTCACAATCTTGCACACCTAGCAAAGACACACTAGGAGGACTCAACCCTCTCCCGGTCTACTCACATAAGCTCAACAAAGACTCTAGACACAAGCAATGAAGGCAAGACACGAGGAGATCAACAAAGAGAAGAGTACATAACACAAGAGCCCAAGGCCCTTAAGTACACAAAGGCCACTAGCTACCCTCCAAAACTAGATCCCCAAAAGGTGGAAATGGCATCTAAAGAGTGCACTAAAGTCAATAGCTACGCTCCAAAATTAGACCGCAAAAGGACGAAACGGCATCTAGGAGGTGCACTAAAGTCAATAGCTACCCTCCAAAAGTAGTTCCACTAAAAGACAAAACGGCGTCTAGATCCTAAAATCAAGGGTAGCCTAGTCACCGGCGGATTACCGGTAGACCGGTAAACTGGAAGACCGGTAGACCGGAAGACTCCCGGTCCGGCGGTCCCGGAACCGGTGAACCTTTTCCTAACAAAAATAAGTAGCCGGAGAAACCACTCAAGTGGTAGTGACCGGGTGCGCAATGGGGCCCCATCGACATCACTACTCTCACTCTAGTGTGTAATTCTAGCAACTTAAAACGACTTCTCACCAACCGGTGAGGTAAATCAACACATAACATATAACAAAGACTCAACCGGAAGACTCTTCCGGTTGAGACGTATAGAGATTGTTACCACGTCTGGAAGTACCAACAGGGTCAAGAGAATCCCCCAAGAGGTCTACCGGTGGATTGGGAATATCCACCGGGAGGTCTACCGGTGGAGTGGCGGTATCCACCGGAAGGTTGGGTGTATCTATAGATACATGCGGAGTCTCTTTAAGCTCGATTAGTATAGCCGCATAGGACTCCACCAAAGACTCCGAGGTTGAAGAAGGGAGGTCTACCGGTTCCTTCCTGGTAGAAGTTACCGGGAGGCTTTTCTCTCTCATAGACCTTCAAGCCCAACCTTTAGAGGATGGAGAATCCACCTAACTCACCGGAGAGCCATGTTGTCCCGGGTAGACAAAATCCTCAAAATGCCTGTATTTCCACCAATCTCCCTATTAACTTGTCACAAACTCCGGTCCGGCCCGGAAACACAAGTCTACCGGTCAGCCGGTAGACAACTCCGGAACACTTTGCTAGAGTATGTGGATATGGGTGTCTCACACATCTAGCAACATACTAACAACACAAGGTCACATATAATGATAACGAGGAGAAGACTTTGGAGACAAGGACTTAGAAAGAGGTTCTTCCCGGTTGACCGGGAAGACCGGGAAAAAGATAGGAATTGTGGGCAAGACCTAAAATGATATGAGGAGGGAGACAACTCAAGATAAAAACTTGCCACAAGGCTAGGACAATCAACAACAATTACACATGTAAACAACACAATGAGGTCTAGATGAAGTCCCTGGGGAGGATTTTTTCTCTAGACCGGGGAGGATATTACCGGGGAGTCACCCCGGTAGATAAGAGAGGAAAAGACTCACAAACAAGAAATTCTCACAAACAAAAGAAACCCAACATGGGCAAGAGTCACCTTTGTTGTTGCACCCGCAACCTCCTTCTTTTGTCTCTTTTATCTTCTCGCTTCGGCCACAAATCTTCTCCACTTCCACAAAACCCTTAAATCTCCACCAAACCCTAGCTCGCGCACCTCTTCCATCAAACCCTAGCTTGCGCACCTCTTCCATCAAACCCTAGCTTGCACACCTCTTCCACCAAACCCTAGTCCGCGCACCTCCAAGACACTTGAAAAGCCTCCTCTCCTTCTTCTTCTTCCTCCTTGTTGCACTACCTCTTCTTCACTCCTTTGACTACTTCTTCATACCCCAACTCCAAAAAGACAAAATATATATATAGAGAGAGAGAGAGAGAGAGAACTAGATAGGGAGATAGAGGAGAAAATTTGAGGGGGGGGGGAGATTTTTAGAGAAGGAGGGGGAGGAGAGAAGAGTTCTGGAGGGGGGAAAGAATTTCTGGAGAGAACAGGTGAAATTTCGGGGAGAGAGAGGCCGACCATGACGGCTGGAGATACCCGGGTTGGTACCCGGGCTAGTTCATACCCGGGTTGATACCCGGGTATGTATGTATTTTTAATTTTATTTTTAATTTTTTAATTTTTTTGGAAATCTTTTTCTTTTCTATTTCTTTTTCTTTTTTGTCTTTTCTTTTCTTTTCTCTACCACTACTACTAATTCAAACAAGAATTAGCATCTAGAAGAACTCAACTACTTCTAACTACCTTCTAAACTCAACTAGTTAATTTAGAGTTAAGTGGTGATTTTAGACTTACGTCCCGGGATATCTCCCGGGACTCTTTTGAAATTGTTTCCCGGAACTTAAATTAGTGATTTTAAGACCCGGTTTTATCACCACTATAAACCTAATTAACTACTTAAGCATTTCTCTATTTTCTCTGTTGGCTATCTAATCTAATTTCACACAATACTAACTATTTTTCTAGTTAATTAATACTAAAAACCCTATTTTAACTAATTTTTTTGGTAGGGGCGACCAAGTGGGAGTTTTAGACTCCCACTCGGCACACCCCCGTAGCGTCGTGCTTACGAGTGATTGCGCGACGCTAGGGGGGTGTGCCGCCAGCGGCACATCTCCCATCGCTCAAACCTTAGTTCCTAAAAGGTGCCAAGGTATGAGCGATGGGAGGTGTACCGCTGGCGGCTCATCCCTGAAGCGTCGAGCTTATGACTGATTGCGCGACGCTAGGGAGGTGTGCCGCCAGCGGCACACCTTCCATCGTTCAAACCTTGGTTCCTAAAAGGTGCCAAGGTATGAGCGATGAAAGGTGTGCCGCTGGCGGCACACCCCCGCAACGTCGTGCTTATGAGTGATTGCGCAACGCTATGCGGCATACCTCCCATATCTCACACCTTAGCACCTTTGAATGGTCATAACTCACTCAAAAATAGCCCAAATGAAGCGTTTGAGGTGTGTTTTAATAACAAATTTGTTTGAAAATGCCAAAAAACATATTGCACGCTTAATTTGGACTATTTTTGAGTGAGATATGGCCATTTTAAGAACCAAGGTGTGAGCGATGGGAGCTATGCTGCTGGCGGCACACCCCCATAGCGTCGCGCAATCACTCATAAGCACGACCCTGCAGGGGTGTGCCGCTGGCGGCACACCCCCACAACATTGCAAATCTTCAAAGATGTGAATCGAATAATAAGACGTAGTTATAAATCAAGAACTCAATCATGTGTTTGTGTGATACTTTAGAAACCTGAATCATTCTTCAAACCTTTCTTTAAAGTCCCATTAGACTTAGATCTTGCCATACTTGTGAACAAAGATTGCCTAGATATAGGATTTTGAATGCGGACACTGATGAAGCAAATGGTGTGCCGGCAGCGGCACACTTCCTTTTCCAAATGCAAATTGTTTAGTGTGTCTGAGCGCTTCATTTGATTTCTCTAAATTGTCTTGAGTTGTGCTTGACAACTTTATCGTGTATTCACAGCAAGAGATCGGAGAAGCAGGTGCGGTGGCGCAGAGAAAGTTTGCCGAGAGATTTCCGGATCCCAAGGAATGGACTTCAAGTTATTCTCACAATTTTGTGAAAAAAGCTGTTGAGAAGATGAAGGGCTCCACTCTTTCAGAGCTGCGAAAAAAACTTCCAATTGTAGATCCGAAGCATACTGCAACATTCCTTAGTCAAGTGAAGCTTCATTACAAGGCTCATGAACGTAGAGATGACCTCGGAGAAGCTAAGTATGCTCGCGACATCTGCCATGGATCCTGTGATGAAAGTGAAATGGCTCTAGCGTTGGAATAGAGTTGGAAATCTTCGAGAATCTCTCAGGTTTCCAAAGACAAAGTTTCCAGATAGTGAGTTCCCTGATTGGCTTCACCAAGCAACGTGGTGGGCTTAGATACCCACTATAAATTCACTTTGTTTTCTTTGTTTAAGTTATAAAAGTTCTCAGTCTAAAAAGTTGAATCCTAATCGCAGCTGTCTACTGAAGCTGAGCAGCTGAAGTATGTTTTCTCTGTTTTAGTTTCTAATTCATTGAATCCTTATTGCAGCTATCTACTGAAACTGAGTAGCTGTTGGATGGCTCGTTGCTGGATATTGGTGTCGAAGTGAACTACGACCCCGATAATGGCGATCCAATCACGCAAATTTTGGACTACGTTGAGGAAATGCGGATTCAGCTATGGGATACAACATTTTATCGGGAGTTCAACGTGGACAAGGGCGTTCACAAGAACTATGAACCTAGATATCAGTGCGGGTTTCAATCGGCTTTGAGGCGTACCTTATACAGGTATTTCAAGTTCATTTTGATGCCGGCAAGGGCCGTGACCCGCAACCCCCTATTTTTTGCATCCTACCTGGATCCCAAGAGCCCCTCAACCATGATATCAGAGGGAATCAAGATTGATTGGGATCGTCAACATTGGGAGCCCTGCGGATGGTATTTGGATTGCCTTGTCCGGAAACCGCCTCACTTTGACATTTCATTGCGCGATTCCAATCAGCCAGAGCTAATTGGGGTGGAGACAAATGCACAAACTGTTGTTGTGCAAACTAGAGCAAAGGATAAGGGAAAAGGTGCCACAAAGAAGGCTCGAGGTTCTACATCTCGCGACTCTAAAGTTGAGGTCGTCATTCCCTCAGCTGTCGCCGTGGCCGACACTGCTCCAGTGGTCGCTGAGAGCATTCCAGATGTTCTACCGTCTCCGGAGATTCCGGGCTCCCCTCCGCATCAGCCTTCTCATGTGGTGAAAAGGAAGCCCTTTCATGACGCCTTCTCTCCACCGAGCGTGTCAACTCCAAAGATGGGAATCAGAATGGAGCTCTCTTCTATCCAGGATATGATGAATGGTGGAAAAGACGACCCCTGTATGGTTCGACTGAATGAGTTCATGCTGAAGGTGAAGTCTCGCCATGTTTTCTCGTACCATTTGTTTTGCTTTCCATCTTTTTCTGCCTGAATTGCGTCTGACAATGATTTTCTTCCTAAATACTCAATCTAAATAACATCAATTCTTGTTGTTCTTGCAGGTGTGTCCTCCCACTTCGACCACTTCCCACAGCGCAATTTGTCCCCACCGTGGTTTTGACCTCATTCTTGGAGACATCCCGGAAGGCCTCTAGGTCCATCAATTTTGCGGGATCCTCAAGACATTTCATCTTGGAATGTCTATGCTGAACCAGTTGTTGAGGCCCTCTTTGAATTTGTTGATTCGTTTCTTCATGAACTCGGATGCATTATGGTTATCATCCCTCAGTCCGTGCAGATCCGTACCGACATTCGGTCATACGCTGCAGCCTACGATTTCAAGTTACTTAGCGAGTGGTGGGGTATTAACGAATTATTGTTAGCATTGCCATCTTATCCATCAAAAAAGGTTAGTGAATATATCTCAATGACATTGCTACATATTTCTTTTACACTCCAACTAATTCCAATAATTTGCCATGTCTTTTCTAATTCAGACCCACCGTTCCGTATCCTCCTCTACGTGAGGAACGCGTTACCAGTGGAGTCTTTCACATACATTGTGAATGCTCATCTATCAAAGACTGGTTGGGAAATTGAAGAGACCGACGTCCTTCTCAATCACAACGACTTCTCTTCTCAGTCTATACGCAGTAATGTTCCTTGGAGGGCTAGACGAGAGAAGGGCATCATATTTTTCCAGATGCTATTTGAGTTGCTCACAAAGCCCGGCGCTGTAATCTTTGATGCATTTGCATCTGCAGGTATCCCTAAACCATCTGTTAGCCTCTAATTTAGTTCTTTGGCTTCTCTTTTATCCTTTGAATCAATCATTCTCATTTTCTCTGATCCATCAGGTAACTCCCTTCACGCGTGTCGCGCTGCTGGTCGGCATTTCGTCGGCTTCGAACCCAATAAGGCTGTATTTGAGGTGGTGTTGAAGCCACTATTTATGCCCAAGCCTCCGAGATCCACTTCCGTTCAGCCCACCACCGTGGACCTTATCATTGATAAAGATCCCCCAATCTGCAAGATTACCAAGAGAAACCGCTTAAATAAGTAAGTCACAACATTAAATTTTACTTCACTTGTTTCTATATTCCCTCATATTAATTTGTGCTCTCGCGTTTTATTTCAGTTTGATGGAGTTAGTAGCTTCACCGGAAAGGGATTTCTTGCTCCCTTTGTATGCGGGCCAAGCTGCAAATCAGATGGCAATTGTAGATTCCCCTTTGTCTGCATCCACTTCCTATTGTTCAGGTTTTAGTTTTCTCAAATTTCTTGATCTTGAGGCAGTAGAGGAGTCAGATATTTTCCTTTCATCGTCGGATAGTTATTGTAACTCCTCTTCCTAGATAATTTTGATTTGCAACCTATATCTTTGATAACCCTCCGAGAACCACTTATGTTAACGAATATCATAGAAGTTTTGCCGGGTGTCAACTGATACTTAAATTCTGATTACATTTTTGGGGCTTCCCACAACGGACAACGTCTACGGATATAGGTTACCCTCTTACCGCTTCTTTTTAAGTCATTTCAGATATATTATTATATTTCTCTTCAGGATAACAAATTAATTTTTATATTATAGAATTTGAAGTCCTTTTTATTTTACTTTCACTTAAATTTTTGAAGTAAATGCACTGTAAAGTTTTTACCCCTTACCGCTCACGTCTCACCGCTCACCGCTCACGTCTCACTGCTCACCGCTCACGTTTCACCACTCACCGCTCACCGCTCACTGTTCGCAAGATAGCATTCCCCATGTTGCCCGCACCAACGCATAAGCGGCACACCTGCGAGCCAGTTCCCTTGCACGGGAAGCACGGCTGGTCGTTCTCGCGCTACTCCGAGCTCTTCACTTGCAACTCGTTGTCGCTGTAAGGGGAACATCATCTTGTCACAAACCCTAACTGCGCTCGTTTTTCATCGGTGCGTTCATCCATTTGGGATCGTTTGTCATCATGTATTCTTTTATAGATATAGATGTTCATCGGAATTGTTGCCTCTTCCAATGCATTGAAGTTGAGTTGTCATCTTTATCTTGGATCCTTGGTGATCGCCTCCTGAATGGGTTCTTATGTGGCTCTAGGTGGTTTGTGAGCCCTTGCAGCATCAGAATTTGTTCACAACGTATTTTCATCCTTGGTGCAACAGTTGAAGTTGGTGCACTTCTATTGATTGGTTGGTTTGTTGTATCCTTTCTATTGGTATCTGCTGGTATGTGCATTGCGATTTGTACCGGAGCTGCTTCTTCTTGCCTCTTTCAATGCATTGAGCTTGTGCTTCTTGGTTCATTGGTGCCGCAATCGGAGGTTGGTTATTTGCATATGTTTTCCTTCCGATTTCTGGAGCATGAGGTCTAAACTATCAAATTGGTTGAAGCTTGAAGATAGGTTTTTACACTGGCAACATTCGAGTTGAGTTTGTCGATTCTCAGGCTGCAAATGTGACTATCTACGAATGATTCCACTGGTGATTTAGGTTTAATTTCAGCGCTTACCTGAATTGTTCTCGGTCGCATGGAATGTTCACCGGTTAAGATTTTAGGGCCTGGCCATTTTGCCGAACACTGGTATCAGTATGTAAATGTAAACTTGTGCACCAGACTATATAGGACTCTTTTTGGTACCGTTATTCATACCAACTGTCACTCTACGGTAATTAGCTTCGTTGACCAATTATGCTCGAGCCTCTATCCACTCATCATGGAGAAAACTTAGTGATTTGTGGGCCCTAAACTATCATTTGAAATAATGGTGACGGTTAGGTTACACTGTAAAAAGACAATAATTTGCGTAATACATCATATTGAGATTTGATACTCAAAAGTAGAGTGCGTTGTGTTAGAAGTACCTTCATCTTGATCACGTCGATCGTTATGATTCATGAATATGCTCCAAAGAATCAAAGCTGCAACATGCTCACACATACCTTGCACGTATAGCACATGAGCTTGATTTCCAGGCTTGACTTGTGCACATGGCACTCGCTGAAGACCGGATGCAACACCTCCTTATCCAGGCTCCACCTCTCAATGCCTGGAAACTCCGTTGGCTGCGCGAAGCTCCTGCTGTCGGTGTTCTCCCCATAGAGCACATACAACGCACGATCCTTCAAGATGTCCGCCATCTCGTCGACGTTGTAGACCTCGTCCACGTCGTAGAGGTGCTGGAAGTGCAAGGGCGGTTGGATCTGGTCCAGCCACACGGCGTACTCAGGGTCTAGGCGCGGGCAGAAGAGGGTGAAGGCGCCGGTGGCGATGTCCCGCACTGCTCCGAGTTCTTCACCTGTCGCAAACCCTAAATGCAATTTTTCATATGCACTCGCGACTACAACACGATGACGCTTTTCCCCGCCTGTAGGAGGTTGTAGGCGATGTTGAGGCCGGAGATTCCGGCGCCCACCACAATCACGTCCGCGCTCGTATCGCGCTCCAGCTTCGGGTCGGCTGGCTTCTGGGTGTGCTGGTCCAGAGTTCATCCATCGGCGCGTTCATTTGTCATCCTGTATTCTTTTATAGATATAGATACAACACTATATGTGAGAATATTGTGGTCACCAGTGGCACCTTCTGACGTTTAAGGGTCAACCCTTAAGTATCGGGGTGACCAAAATCTGGTCAATTTACTAACTTAAAACACCTCCCAAGGATGAGAAATAACATTTTTCATCCAATTTTGTGTACAGATGTTGTCAATGAGTGTTTGCACCACATGCACTTTAGAAATCCTTCGTAGGGGTGTGCAATTTTTGTCAGTAGCAAAGGGCATAATAAAAACGGGTGCAACAGCTTTGCAAGCTAGATGCTTGAAGGAAATGTTTTGTATATGGGCAACACTTTTTTTAGTAGACCATGTGTTCGAATGAAGAATAGGTTGAATTTAAGAACATTGTATTTAGATCATGGGCGTGTTGCCCTGTCAAAGGAGGGTACTTTCCCATGGTGGAACCATTCACATTGATTGATTACATTAGCACATGGAACTCATTCTTTCTATATATGCAAAGCCTAGGTGGTGAGTTCCGAAGAACATTGGAAAACGTCGTCAGCTTAGGGTGCACGAGCAATCGACAACGTAAGACGCATTGCTCCACAAATTTGCTCATCTAGGACATTGATTGATCATGTGAAGCAGATCTCATCACAAGCACTAACATGAAACGATTATGTCAAAGAGATTCTAGAGCAAATGCGGACATGAAACATAAACTGGAGACCACAATGATCAGACATGAAACAACACGGTAATCGTGTAGAACAACAAAGTAGAGACCCATGTGTTCGTGCAAGCACAAACATGAAACAACACATTCAAGTTGCTGTTGTTGTGAGACACCAATCCAACTCACGGCCAAGCTGGACAAAACGACGAGGAAAATGCTACATCCACTCAACAAATTGTTACCAAGTTGTTAGTAACAGTCACCAACTTAGTACGTCATTTTCAAAATTCTGGAACAACTCGGAACTGTCAGAGCCGGGACCCGCCACTACATCATGCATCTTCGCCCATTCCTAAATCATCGAATGTGGGCAGCGCATGGCACACTATGGGCTGCTCTCCGTTTGCACAGTCCCACTTAGTTGCCCTTCTAGCACATACTCTCATTTGCAAAGCTATTTTTCTTCAATTCCTGGTGTCTCCTGCTCATGGTATGAGCTCTCTCTATCTATTTCTTAGTATGTTTTGTACTGATGCATTTTGCTAATCCGTACAACCTTTTGTGAAATTCCTTTCTCCTTTTTGAATCAGCTGCTCAAGTTATGCAAAATATTGTACCTTGATTGAAATCATCAATTCCTTCTTTTGAATCCATTCTTTAAGTACTTAAGCAACACTTTATCCTTGCAAATTACCCCTTCTCTAATATTGGCACAACCCTTGTTCTATTTCTACATTCTCCACACGTCTACAGATCTTTGCAAGAACACCAACGGTTATAGGTCCATCCATCTCATTTCATACATGGATTTAGGTCCGACGCTTAAGGGTTAAGTTGATGTACATATTGTGAGCCAATATTACTCCTAGCGCGCGGTAAAGTAGTGGGACACGGTATGACAAACGGCTTATCTTCTCTATCCGTTGATTCCAAAAGAGAAATGTCTCCCCGGGACAGAACTGCCAGCACACGCTATTTTAGAGGGCCCATCCGTTTGACACGGGAACCACAGCGGACAGTGCCGGGCCTCACTCCAACGAATACGCCGTGAGATAGAGGGGTGCAGTAAACCCACACCGGACCCTAAGCCCACAATTTTCTTAAGAATCTGTAGAGTTTCGAGGACACATGTCTCTTATGAATTGATCGTGGCGTTATTTCCTACGAGCACACGCTATTTTACCGAGCAGTGCACGCGACCCGAAGCGCGCGGTGCCGGGCCTCACCACAATCACGACCTCCTCGCGCCGTGGCCCTCACTTCAATGCGTGCACACTCCACGCGCATCGCGCTTCGTCTCCTTCACCGAATAGTCCCTGCTTTAGTCGCGAATTTGGCTTCAGGTAGGCTCAATTTTTGATGCTTTTTGTTTCCTTCAATTCCTGGAGAGCAAGATCGCGGTGGGTTTTTGTGGGTTGTGGGCGATTCGGGGCTGGATCTGGGTTTTAGGGTTTGGGTTGTTGACGAGGTTGGTGGGTTTTGGTTGTAGGGTTGTTGGATTGATAGCCGGACGTCGCGATGAGTGAAATCTTCGATGGTTACGAGCGGCAGTACTGCGAGCTCTCGGCGAACTTGTCCCGCAAGTGCACTTCTGTGCCGGCGCTTCATGGCGGTGAGGCTCGCTTCGCAATTGGGGTTTGATCTTTTTGGGGGGGGAGATGGGGTTCTGATGATGTGTGGGTTTTTTTTGGTGTAGAGGAGAAGAAACATAAACTCACGGAGCTCAAAACCGGGCTCGATGAAGCAGATTCTCTGGTACGACTCTCTCAATGAATTCCAGGTTTTTTAGCTTAAACAGATGTAGAGTTTCTAAGAACTATCGGGTCTTTCAGAACTAAGAAGTATATTAAGCAGCAGTGTTGCACGAAATTCTCAGGGGTTTTCAGCTTTCATTGATTCGTTTTTGGTTTAATGATTGGTCGAGATAGTGTTCTCTTCGGATTCAGGTATGTTGCAAAAAGGGTTTTTGATTGATTGGTTTTCTATGCGCCAGATTCGCCGTATGGATTTGGAGGCCAGGAGCTTGCCTCCGACGCAGAAAGCTACCTTGCTAGCCAAGTTGCGGGAGTACAAGTCCGATTTGAATAACTTGAAGCGAGATGTGAAGAAGTCTGCCTCGACTGATGCTGCGGCCGCCAGAGATGACCTGCTTGAGTCCGGAATGGCTGATCACGCCAATGTAAGTATCCTTTCTTATGAATCCTTTTTCTTGGTGGTCGTAATTGACTGCTCTTGTTTTCTCTCCCATGCTCCTCTAAACATTTAAGAACCAGTCCTAGGTCATGTCTAGTCCTTCATTTTTAGCAGCCTCTTCCAGCTTTGGTTCAAGAATTCATTTAGGAATCAGCATCCTCACCCACATCAAATTCTTTCCTTTGTGGCCACTTGCTTTATGGTCATTAGTCTCTTGCACTTTGGAATCATAAACGGAAGGCCACCCCAGTTCTAGAATGTTCTGTAGTGTGCCCTTTTGACTTGTTTTTTTCCCCTTTGATGGCCACTTTGTTTGAATTTTCATCTTTCAGTTTGGTAGTTACTAATCCTCCTCAAATGAAAGGCTGGTTCAGAATGTTCTGGAATCTGCCCTTTCCATTTAGAGCTTGAACATGGAATACGTATTGAATGTCTCAGCAAGTTTGACCCCCGGATCTGATGTTGAAACCAGAAGTTTTACTTGCAAGCAATAATAGCTGAGACTCATTATTTGACTCGTCTGTGCAGCCCACCCACGACCAGAGAGGTAGATTGCTGATGTCCACGGAGCGCCTCAACCAATCCGGTGAACGAATCAAGGAGAGCAAGAGGGCGCTTTTGGAGACGGAGGAGCTAGGTGTGTCCATTCTTCAAGACCTGCACTCACAACGACAAACTCTCCTTCATGCTCAGAATACGGTACGTTTCAGTTTCTGTAAAGTTCCAAAGTTTGATAATGATGCTTTTCTTCTTATCTACAATTTTACTCTTTGTTCACTCTTGATAGATCATTGAAAGAGCGTGGTAGTCGTTTACTGGAATCCTTGTTTTAAGTATGAAAGCGCTTCTAAGTTCGAACTGATTTTAGTATCTTTGCCTCCCTTTACAAATAACCTCATTGATTTCATTGGATTTGACTTATGGTATCTTTTTGCCTCACTTATAAACAACTCTAATATCTTGCTTGGCTCTAATGAGTTATCTTTGAAAGAGTTACCTGATACATTTCATGTCTTTGTTGCAGCTCCATGGCGTGGACGACAACATTGGAAAGAGTCGGCGAATCCTGAACTCAATGTCTCGGCGCATGTCGCGCAACAAGTGGATCATGGGGAGCATAATCAGCGTCCTAATCCTCGCCATCATCTTGGTGATCTACGTGAAAGTTTCTAGGTAGAGAGAAAGTCGGAGTGGGTTCTGGTTCAGCTGCTGCTGTTGTCGTCGGGCTGCTCTTCTCTTGTGTGCCATAAAAGTGCCAGTCGGTAATGTGTGTATAGATTTCAGATAAGGGAAAGGAAGTATAATACGAGCGAGAATGTTCCAGTTCCGACCGTTAATCGTATCATTGGCTCCGATCCACGAAGAAAGGTCTTCTTGGAAAAGTGAAGAAGAAGCCTTTGTGGTTATGACTTGTAATAATTTGAAAATACCGGAGAAATTTGTCAAGTCAGGCAACAAGATCATGAATTTTGAATTATTCTCTCATTTATAATTACTATAATCGACATTAAATGCTTCTACGTTTATATAATTTTGTCCAAGAGGAAAACGGTAGTGAAGAATTTCCTTCGCGTAGGTGGCCTTCAACTTCTAATGCGGATAATAGAGAGCGAGTATATCGCTGTTCTGAGGAGCTTAAATTCAGTGTTTTCATCGAACAGCCACCAAAAGTGTACCAAACAAAGACGGGTTCCTCGTTCAAAAGTTGCACCATCACGCCACAATACAATCATTCACATTCACAACATCAGCAGTTTTCGTGAACTTCCATGATCCGTTTAACCAAATAACAGCTTTCACACCAACAAATGGGCGTGTCATCAAGGGAAATTTCTTCAGAATGCCACATCTTGTACAGCTTTACAACAAAGTCTCACCATCTGAAGAAATTGAGTGGCAGCAACTAAGTGAAAAGCCGCCATCGTCTCTCTCAACAAAATCAGCGCCTGGAACGTCAAGCTTGTTTGCACGCATGACGATTATAGCGATGAACTATTTACATGATGTGCATCGCTATCTCATGGAATTCTCGCCATCTCCTGAATGCCACAGGAAATGCGCGTAGCTTCCTGCAGGAAAGGAGCTCTCCGGATCGGCGGCCATCGCGGCCTTGTACGCGCGCTCCGCGCCGCTTCGGTTGCCGCGCGCAAGCCACAGGAAGCTCGCGAACCGGCCCAGAATGGTGGCGTCCATGGGATCCACCTGCATCGCCTGGTGGAAGTACCCTTCCGCTCTGCAAAATCGAAACCGAACCTCAGAAAGATGTCTAGAAAAGGGGTTATGCATCGGGAGAAGGTGAGGGCACATACCGATCGTTGTCGTGGCGGACGACGAAGAGGAAGTGGGCGTAATTCGCGAGCAGGAGCGAGTTGTGAGGCTCTAGAGAGATGGCGTGCTGGTACTCGAGATCCGTGCGGTCGAAGCAGGTGTAGTTGTCGGATTCGAGATGAGCCACAACAGGGGCTACCAATCGTCGAGTCGTCTCCTGCTCCAGTCGCACATCCAGATCCTTCACAGTCCTCTCAACCCACCCATCCATCTCACGATCCGGTTCCTGAAGGTGGGAGACCGGTGAAGGAGAGGTGAAATCCTTCTGCGAGAACATGAATCTCGGGTGGAGCGCGCCGTTGAGCCATGAGTCTCCGTCAAACCCCGATGAGGAGCGGCTGTTGTTGTTGATATTGCCTCCGGAGCCTGCGGCGTCGAGGTGCGGCGACGCGGCGTCGGTGGGCGCCTTGGTGGAGGAGATGAAATCTGTAGATGCTGCAGGTTGTGGGTTGCGCGACAGGAAGGAGGCGATGGGTGCGGGGGTTTCGGAGGTGATGGCGATGGGGATGTTGGCGCCGGTGGAGTAGACGGTGAAATTGGCCAACAGGAGCATCACCGACACCATGAGCTTGGGCGTACAGGCGAACACCTGCTGGAAGAGCCACACGAACGACGATTGCATCTCGCGGTGCACCAGGAGCAGGACCTCCTGCACGTCCCACTCCGAGAAGAGCGCCTGCCGGATCTGCAGCGCGTGGCTCTGCACCACCTTGATCATGTACAGCATGGACGCGAACGCGTTCCGGATGGCGCAGTTCGCAGCGCCGCGGCGCCGAAGCTTCTTGATGGACGACGGGAGCTGCACGCCGCCCATTCCGAGCACCGCGCTCGGCAGCTGCTCTCTGCAGGCGTCCACGCCATAGCCACCGGAGGGTGTGCGCGGGGGGGAGTCGGAGTCGGACCCTCCCGCGGCAGCGTCGAGATGCTGCGCGCTTGAACGCAAATCGCTATGCACTCGAGGTGTTGCGTTGTGAGACGCTTCCAGCGCTTCCATCATCTTGGAAAAAAACTCGTCACTGAAATCTGGCGACGGAGATCTCCGAAACCTGTCGCCCGGTGCGCCATATCGCACGCTCACCGCAGCCTTCGTCTCCAACTCCTGCACTCCTGCGTCCGCTTGATTCTCGAATCGAACCGAAATGGGACGACGATCCTCGCCCTGATACTCTTCTCCGGCCGAGTCTCCGGCTCCCTCCAGAGAGTTTGCTCTGCAAATGAAGGACTCCGACGCTCCTCGCGTGGAGGCGGAATTTCTCCTTCTGCGTCCCAGGGATCTGAGGATGCTCCAGCCCCTCGACATAGCCTTGGCCCCCTTCACGGACCGCGTCAGCACGCCGCCGTCTCGGAAGAAGCGGTCGATGGCGAGCGGCGATGGCAGCAGCATGAGCTGCACCGCGGCATTGGAGGCGACGAATTTGGAGCTGCACAACGCCGCCACACCCATTGTCTCGTCGGTCGGCCGACCACCCCGACCTTTCACCACTCACTCCGCCCCCACACTCATATCCTCTGCTTCCTCATCTCTCCAGATAACAACTCCCGCACCCAGATCAAAACACACTCGAGCCTTTCCTGTACCAACGAAACACATGCGAGAGACGACAACGTGGGGCAATCCAACACAGAAAATATCTCTCAAATCCACATCCAGAAGTGAAAAGACGGAATTCTACGAAGCAGATCGCACGCGAAGAGAAAGCAACGAGGGGCGGAGATGACGACGACAAAACGAGGCCCAGTAGGAACCGCTGGAACGATACTGGCTCCTCCAGATATTATATTCCCCTAAATTACAACCTTGCTGTAACTCCATGTGCGTCGTCTGCAACTCTCATTATTCTTCAACCTCGGCAACCCCTCAGATCTGAGATTGAGCTCTGAATCCAACCAGTTGCATGCAAAAGTGATGGCGGATCTCGACGCTCTGCAAGAGTGACGGATCGCTCGTGAACCGGTCTCTGTCACCGACGTTTACAGAGCTAATTTGTTTACTAATTACGTCGACAGGAACGCCGAACAAGAGTTCTTCTAGAGAATCGTCTCTAAAATAACCGATCTTGCTTGAGTTTGAGTCGATTTCTGT
>OZ020526.1:5530379-5604245 GCA_963971425.1 Bryoerythrophyllum caledonicum | reverse complement strand
CCTCACACCTCCCACAACTTCTCTCACACCTCCCACAACTTCCCTCCCCTCCCTCACACCTTCCCCGCCCATCTCTCCCACACATCTTCCACACATCTCCTCGCACCTCCCACACATTGTCTCTCTCCTCCTAACCCTACCCTCTCACTCACAGCCTCATCACAACTTCTACGAGGGGTGTGCGCGCGCACACCCCTCCTAGGACTACCCACTTGAGCAAAGGATTGATATCCTTATTGATACCCGGAAACCCAAACCCTAATCCAAACCCTAATATGATACACCGGTTGATAACCGGTTGTGGTAGCAAGGAGATGATACCCTGGTCGTGATACCCTAGATAATGATACCCCAAATACCTTGGTCCATAAATAATGTAGAGAATATATAACCCAAATATCGTTAAAATTGCTTGTTTTTGTGCAATTAGAAAGCCTCTACAATTAATGTTTTTTTTTAGTTTTAACCGTAGGATCTGAATGATGACTTATTAAGTAATATGCTCACAAAATTTCATAAAGTTTCACCGCACGGATTGAAAGATTATAATGTTTGAAGTAGTGAAAATGCTCATTTTCTTCCCTGCGTTTACTGGATCAGCAGTCTTTGATTTCAATTGGTGTCACATTTTTGCACTATAAAAGGTCTCAATTAATTACCATAATGATAAGCATGATGTTAATTTGCTATATACCGATTTTTAGAGTTAGAAAAGGGGTGTAGCATATTCAAAAAAATTGTGCAATGAGTGGGGGTTCAAAAATTCACAATTCACGTTATGTTTTTTTGTGAAATTGATATCGTTTGAAATGAGAATCCAAATGGTCAATACGAAGGTTTACATCACATAATGCCGTAGAGAAAATCAAAAGTGAATCATACTAAGATCTCAAAGTTTTATGTGGAAAGGTAGAAGTTTTTTGGTACTCTCCTTGAAAATGTGTGACAATGTGTGAAAATAATTGACTTGGATTACTATGCTTTTTCACCAAAGAACTAACAAAATGCTTAACACAATGGTATTGGATTTAGATCTCGTGTAGTGCAACAGCTTTTAGAGGTAGACAAGGGGTGTAGCATATTTTATAAAAATGTCCAATGAGTGGAGGTCCAAAATTTCTCAATTCACGTTATGGTTTTTTGTGAACTCGATATTGTTTTAAATGAGAATCCAAATGGTCAATAAGAAGTTTTACATCGCATAATGTTGTAGGCAAAATAAAAAGTGAATCGTACGAAGTTCTCAAAGTTTTATGTGGAAAGGTAGAAGTTTTCTGTTACTCTCCCCGAAAATGTGTGACAATGTGTGAAAATAATTGACTTGGATTAATATGCTATTTCACCAAAGAACTAACAACATGCTTAAAAGTTAACACGATGGTATTGGATTCAAATCTTGTGTAGTGTTAAAGTTTTTAAAGGTAGACAAGGGGTGTTGCATGTTCAAAAATATTGTGCAATGAGTGGTGGTTCCAAAATTCTTATTCCATACTAATAGTGACTATCGTTTTGTAATGATATACAGGTTTTTTGAGTGTTGCGTTATGGCACCACCAAATATTGATAGAATCTGGGAGAGCCACGGCTGGTGGATCGCAGAAGTGGATGAGTCGAGCGCCTTTTTATAGGTGACGGATTATCCCTTTGAGTTGGGAAAGCGTACATCGGCGTTGGGGAAGAGTTTTGGCAAAATCCAAGCAATCACTCTTCGACGTGATGATATGGTATACGTTACTTGCGCAGTGGATCCAGGTCAATCGGAGGTGAAGACTTCTCTTTCGAAGAAGTTGCTTCTCGCACCTGTCCCTTTGAATCTTCTTCAAAATCCAGGTCAGGTGAAATTCCTCAAATCATTGCAGACGTTTTGGTTAAACATCTCTCTTGCGGTACGTACTGCTAGACACAACAACGTCTTAGCCTGTTTAGCGTTATCACCGGAGATGGTGCTGAAGGCTAAGAAGATTATGGAGGAACATATTAGATATGAAGCATTTCGGGAGAGGGACCCATCACGTGCGACAACTCAAGCCTCACCAGCGGAACCAGAAGAAACAGAAGTTTATCGAGTTTTTGCTCAGCCCTTGCAACTGGATTGGCGACCACTCGAGGGGGGGAGGGAAAGTGGAGGCCAACATCCCACCACAACTTCTGAGGTACAGACAATACCAAATCCTCCATTAACGAGTAGACGTCCTACGAAGAGGCCACGACATGTTGACAATGATGTAGTTTCTGGTTGGGAAAAGCTCGTATGTGAGCGGTGAGCAGTGAGCGGAGAGCGGAGAGCAGAAAAAGAGAGCAGAGAATCTGACATTTCATGTGCACATATTGCATTAAAAGGGCCCTATTACCGTGGTCTTTTTTTAGTAAAATTTAAAATTAAGACAGACATTTGTTTTTTTTGGTGTAGATAGATGATTTTTAATTTCTTTACGAGAACTTTTTGAATTTTGAATTTTTGAAGGCCTCTTCTACCGAGGACTAGTATATTTAGAAAACTTCAAATGTAGCAACTTCAAATTTGTCAATTTATATTTATAGAATTAGGACTAGTATATTTAGAAAACTTCAAATGTAGCAACTTCAAATTTGTCAATTTATATTTATAGAATTTTTACCCAAGTCAACCATTTTCACATATTGTCGGGCAAGGTACCAGAAAAAGTTCATCTTCTCTACGTAAAACCTAGAGATCTTCATATAATTTAACTTTTTATTCTTTTTACAACATCATGTGGTGGAAACCTTCTTATTGACCATCTGGATTATCAATTTTATACATATTAGGATCACAATAAAATATCGAGTGAATTGTCAATTTTTGAACGACCACATCTTGACACTTGTTTTCAATAGTGCAATAGAGTAGTGGTATTATGTGGTGTGCGGCAAAATAGTAGGAGAGAAAATATAGATTAGTGAGAAGAAAAAATGGAAAAAATGTTAGAATTTCGGATTTAGAATTTAGAGTCTGAAATTAAGGATTTTAGATTCACAATTTATAATTTGAAAATGTAAAATTAGAATTAGAAAAAGAAGAAGAAGAAAATTAAAGTTAGAAGAGGAAGAATTTTTAAAAAAAAAAGAGAAGAAAATTAGAATTAGAAGAAGAAGAAGAAAAAGAAGAAGAAGAAAAAGAAGAAGAAGAAAAAGAAGAAGAAGAAAATTATGAAGATGAGGAAAAAGACGAAGAAGAAGAAAAAGAAAAAGAAAAAGAAAAGGAAAAAGAAAAAGAAAAGGAAAAAGAAAAAGAAAAAGAAAAAGAAAAAGAAAAAGAAAAAGAAAAAGACAAAGACAAAGACAAAGAAGATAAAAAGAAGAAGAATTAGAAAAAGAAGAAGAATTAGAAAAAGAAGAATAGAAGAATAAGAGTCGTTGAAGCAAGTGGCGAAGAAGATGGGGAAGTCAGGGCGCGCAGCTCAGGAATGGGAGCGGAACTTGCGTGGAGTCACATGGGCAGCCTGGAGAGGCGCGGAAGCGAGGAGCGCGTGGGAACGTGGGGCGTGCCGCGGCGGTGTTGGAAAATTAGAATGTGTGTGTGTGCGAAGGGAAAGTGGAAGTGACGATGGCGGAAGTGACGAGGCCGGAAGCGCCTCCTACAAAAAGACGTAGAGAGTTAGGGTTTGGAGGAGGACGAGGAGCCCGCGCATGTTGATGAGGAGCCCGCGCGCAACTCGATGGCTGAAGGGCGAGCGGATCTGGGCAGGTACAATCTGGTGATGCCTCCTGCGATGCTTCATGTGATGTCTTCTTCTACGATGGTGACGATGAATATGTTCCTTCCTAGCGTAGTGATAGTTGCTGTGGGTTTTGCAGGACTTTCCTCCGGGGACGCGCTTCGCAACAGTGCGGTTCTGTTGGGTCGCGGTGGCGATCTCTTCCTCGTATTTGTCGGCTGCTGCGGGCTTGAGGACGTATATGAGACCGTGCTTGGCGACGTCTCCGGACCTCACCAGGCCATGGATTTCATTCCTGAGGAGCCGCTTCGTGCCGCAACATCCCCTTCCTCGGCGGGCGCAACAAATGACACATCTGCAGAAGGTGGTCTCGGAGGAGGAGCAGCGCAGTATCTTGGCTGAGGCAAGCACAGCGGGAGCTCGAAGACGCCTTCAGGCGCCTCAACAACAAGCTTCACGAACTCGAGGACGAGATTGAGGCCAAGAAGGTCCCTGTAACCCTCTTTCTTGAGATTTGAAGAGTCACATAAGATTGTAACGATCCAATCATGTAGCATCAGCTATTTATTTGTTCGCATGATAATAGGATTCTGACCAGAGTTTCTGGGGGTTATTCTCACATGTTTGCTGATTGAAGTTTATGGTTGATTTGCAGCATACTGCTCATGGAGTGGACTTGGCAAAGTGGACGCACTTGTATCCCAAACGAGATATCAGATATTCCCTGTCACTCCGACGTGGTAAGCAGAATTTCACGAAATTGTTTCATTCGAACCTGAGGATAGATCATTAGCCCAGTCCAACCTTGATTTCTGATGATTAATCTAGACATCTCCTGTCTAGGCTTCGAAACTGTCCAATTTCCGCATATGTTAGAGATCTTCTCACACTAAAACTATTTGTAAAGTGAGCATGACCTCTTTTGATTATGTGATGATTTGAAGGAAATAGCGACGATGCTGGTTTATTCATATTGCAATACGCGGAGCTTCTCCTCCAGAATGGACCCGAGACCTTCAATCTGGCAGAGTACAGACTTCCCCTTTGTAAGTGTACTGGGCTTACACGATGTTTCAGAGATCCTCGTTGCATCTCTTTGGTCACATGATTCTAATGTTGCATTTGCATGCCACAACAGCTCACAGATTCATGGTTTTGGACCAGCTTCCACTACCGCCATGGCGATGAGGACGAGCTTCAGGCAGGTTTTGCTGGACATGAAAGATCAAGAGGCGGCCCCAGGTTGATAATACTAGAGGTAGTCTCTTTGGCCATCACCAAGATGAATCATCATGAATTCATACCATTTCTATGTAATTTATACGTATTGAGTCGTACTTTCTCCTTCATTTGTAAAGTCACCCAAAGTCTCATTTATCCCCCCTCCCTCTTTATTTATAAATCTCTTTTTTCATCTTAGATCAATGAAGTTCAAAGTGGTCCTGGTGGCCTGTAAACTAGAGTTTAGAGTAGTTGTCTAAACTGTTTTACACGAAGAATGGTGTCTAAAACGCCTAATGGTTTTATTCCTCCCTTATGACAATTCGAAAGCAAGTGTCCATGTTCTCGTCTCAATTTCCATGAGAATACCGACCTGACCTTGTAACACCTGCCATCCTTGCACTAAAAAATTTGAAATTGGTAGAAGTCATTCATCTAATTGTTGTGTATTGGTTGTTTGCAGTAAATAGTTGCTGAGCTGAAACTTGTATGGGATGCTATCATCTTATTATTGCCATGCGAAAAAGAAGTTCTCATCACGTTGGGCACATTCTTTGACTGTCGGTATGTGAACATTGATCCTCGGTGATCCTCTTGATGAAAGGATACTGGGGCGCTTCCTGGATGACTAGAATCAAATGTGGAACATTGTAACAAACCTTGGAAACCCTGAACTTGGAACCTTGGAAACCCTGAACTTGGAACCTTGGAAATCTATCGGCATTGGAACCCTGGAAACCTTGAACCTGCAACCTTGGAAATCTTGAACCTGAAACCCTGGAAACCTTGAACCTGAAACCCTGGAAACCTTGAACCCTTCAACCTGGAAATGATCGAATCCTGAAACCTTGTACTAGAACGTGAGACTCTCAAACCTTGAGAACACGAAACTCTGTGGGACCTGAAACTGAACATTCAAACCATTCATCAAACTCCTGGAACCGGGGAATTCAGTATGGGGCATTGGCTGTATCTCAAATTTGTTAGCGGTTGGCACTTGAACCTCATACCCGCTCTTTTCTCACTACCATGCATTCAATCTTTGTTCTAGTAATCTATGGGATTCATTATTTTCAATATATATTTTGTCATACTTTATCACAACTAAGTTAGAAAGTTTACAATATGTACGATGATCATTGGCAAAAATAATGTACTAATGATTCATCTGAACATTGTCTTGCAGGATCGAGAAATGATGGACACAAATGATGAGCAACATATTCTATGTAAGTTATATTTTTGTGCAAGACTTAAACGTGTATAAATTCAAATCTCCATCATTTTTTTTGTTACAAGCATGTTAATACTTCTTGTTCTATCCCTCTTGCATATTTGATGTGTGGCGCATGTTAATTGTGCAGATTGCAAGGAGAATTTGTGGGTGTGCAATTGTCATTCCACGCATTTATAATATATTACAATGAAAAATCTTTGTTAATAATTATTAAATTTTTTTTGGATGGTAGAGTAAAATCAAACACCTGGTCCCACAGTGGTTGGTGGGCATTTTGCAATGATTTTTTGCACAATCTGCAATCTAGGAAACTCAGTGCGCCGATGGTACCTACGCTGGGCACAGTGGCAAATCAGTCTTCGGACGAGGGGTGAAGGCCTGAGTTTTCCTAGTGCGTCGTTTGTTGCATATTTCTTTGGAAATTGAGTTGGTTCAAAACCAGCACCGGGTAATGGGGGTACGGTTTTTACATTTCAAAACAAAAAAATAAAAATTGGAAGAAAATAAAATATTAAAACATTAAGAAAAAAAAGAAAAAAAGTACGAGAGGAAATAAAGAGGGGCAAACGACACATGCCAAAAATCCTGCAAATAATGTCTGTGGAAAGATCCACGCCAAATTTTGAACTTTTTTCACACAAAATGTATCACTTTTTACACTGAATCGGAACGAACGGGTGGAGTGGAAGATGAGGTAAAACACTTCAGAACTACAAAGAAAACGTCTCGTTACGAGACCCGATTTTGAGGGAATTGTGGCACCAACTATCGGAATAGGCTTTTCACCTCTTGGTAACGAGAGGTGAAGAAGGCCAACCCTCATACCACATTCTATATTATATTGAAAACGAAAACAATCAACATAGAGAAGAATAGATACATAACTTTTATGGTCCTCAAGCTTCATCATGAATTATTTTCTTACATCATCTTAATGAAACAAGAATATAATGTCAAGCTAAACTATATTCCAATATTTTGAATGCTTCGTTAAGGGAACAATGGAGATTAGATATTCAAAGTGGAGTTAAATGACGACTCTAATCACTTATCAACGACGGCATCAATTTCAAAAAGGTTTATCACTGCAGGATCATAGAGTTGTCGATCTTTTTGTCTTGGTGGAGGGGACTTCATTGCTGCATATATGCTTGCCATTTGCAATGCGTATTCTGGCATATATGCAAATGGAGTAGGGCTGCGTTCTATTCTTCTGCTGCGTGACATAAAGAGGATAAACATTGAGCTATGTCCATTACACAAACTGCGTTGTAAATGCCGAAAGCCCGAAAATATTACTATACGAGCGATACTACTTACTCGTTCACGCTGCGCTTACGCTTCTTCACACGTCCTGAAAGGTCGACGTCGATGAAGTCTTCTTTGTCAAACTGAACGAGTGTAGGCTTGATGGGCACCTCATCTTGATCAGTGGAGGAGCTTCCTTCGTGGTCGCATTCAATATCACTTTTTAACGGCAACAAAAAGGCGTTGAAAAGCTTCTTTTCGGCCTCTAAAGCCACAATATGTCTTCCATATTCCTTACACAGCCTCACCGAGGTACCTGCGACAAGCCAACATCAGATTGGTTGAACATGATTCTCATTACCTCGAAACACATCAATCATACTTACCAACGCCTGCTGTGGCATCGAGAACCACACCCTCGACATCGGTGGCGGATAATATTAGCGATGTTAAGAAGTGAGTCCCACGCTCCTTTGGTCCGCGCCACACTCTACCGTTAGTCGTCGTTTGAGTATCATTCGTGGTGAAATTCCAGATTGCATCCCCCTGACAGATGTCTATTGAATTTCCAGCAAGCGCAGGATGGGTCCGAAAATGAAATCGGGATATCCGGCGAATAGTAGCGGTTGAGTCGCGCACAATTAGTGCAATCTTGAAAAGCGCCGTCAAAGCAGTCCCTGTCATTGCATATGTGTACATTCGATTCACACCGACCCATTCCTTCTGAATCCTAAATCCGAGGAGTGGGAAGTAATCGGAGAACATCTGTTTGGTAACGCCACCATCATTGCTGTAGATTAAAAACAATGCGCCATCGTCATGTAGAAACTTGTTTGCATATGCAAACAAGTTTTTCAAGCCAGTAGGGTCAACCACGTTCCATGCGGGAACCATGTCCGATACGCCCGGCACTGCCTTGCCGTCGGGGATCTCTGCAATGACAAGGTCTATCTTCGCTTCCTTGTCAACCATCTTTCCGTCCACAATGCATTTCTTTCCGTCATTGCAATCTGCAGTAAACTCAGCAATCTCCTGCCATATATCTCGGGAGATAGAGGCATTCAGAAGCAGGTTGGAAACTAAACGAGGCACACTCCCAAGGGTTGGCATGACCGTGCGGTAAGGGGTGGGATCACCTAGTGAAGCTCCAGATGCAGTTGAACGAGTTGGCTCCACTGACGCCGAGATGAGTGTGCTTGGAGACTTGACCAGTTGGCGCGTCTCTCTCCGCCGGATAGGCGCTGAACGCTCGGGTATCAATTCATTCACTGTAACCTCTTCCTCTTGTAAATCAAGGTCCTCATTCTCTCGTTCATCCTCTCGGCAGCCTTCACTGTCCTGAATGTGGACAACCTCTTGAGAAAATGCGGTATCATTCTCCGTGGGTTCCGGTTGGCACTCTTCTTCCTCAGGTAAAGGAGACTCTCCGCGTTCTTCGCGTACCTTGTTTTCCGCCGCTCTCTTCAACGCATTCTTCTTTGCAACTCTACGTTCCTTGGCCTTGGCATACTGTTTCTTCTTCTTTGATTCCGGACTCAGTGGTGGTAATCTCGGCTGCCGTGAAGCACGGCCTCTTCCCACGGGCGCTACCTGCACCACTTCAACTTCGGGTCCAGAAAGTGGACCGAGAAAATTCTTTGAATCCAGCTCTGTGTCATAGCAGTAGTTCTTGTTACACTCAACGTACCACAAACATTCCTTCAGATGGTCGATGGAAAACACGGACTTCTGATATGCATTATACATAGACGTGTCTGAGTTGGCTGGATACGCAGACTTCATCCAGTCGGGTACTCTGGCAATCGCCTTCTTGCCAAATAGCTCATGGCGAATGTAGCGGTAAATGAACCGCTTGGCAATATCTTTCCGGCCCTTCACGTCTTCCCACTTTATCAATCGGTGGAACGGTGAAGGTCCACCAAAGACACCCGGGTATGCATGCGTCCATAGTCGACATTTCCAAGTTTCCAAGTACAATGTCCATTCTTCTACTTCGACATCTGGATTCAGGTTGAGCTGCTCCAAAACATCGTCGATGTCCTCTGCGATTTCTTCTTGAAGCTGCATTAGCAACCAATAGATTTAGCACATTCAACCTCACATCATCATCATCATCATCACATCACATCATCACTTACAAGTGCCCAGAATATTGCTCGATCAAGGTACAACTTCATTTGAGATTTTGAACATGGTTGAGGCCAGTGCTTCTCCTTCCGGTAAAAACTGGGACTATTCCAGATTTTCAGCCACTCCACTTTATACTTTGCAGGCACGGGCGATGTCGCAATAATTTGGAGCTTTTCCAACCCCATGTCAACCTTGTCAATGTGATATTTTCCGTAGTGTAGACGAACCTGACCAATACAACAACATGAATGATAAATGGGCAAATTTTACACTAACCATTCCTTTGAGCAAGTTTTCTCTACTTCTATGCATGATGCAACATATTGGTGCACTTCATATTGAAAAACCACTTAGAAATTTCCAAAATCACCCCTTGACATGGATCCGCCATAGGCCCTGAAATCGGGTCTCGTCACGAGACCCGATTTCCGGGTCTACGGCACATCAATGCCCAGCTTGCTAACTGCTGCAATGGCAAGCCGGTCGTTGATGCCTAGGTCACCCATAATGCATGTCTCGTTACGAGACTTGATATTAAGGCCACCGGGTGATCAATGCCAAATTTTCCATTTGGTTCCAAGGCAAGCAGGGCATTGATGCACCGGAGGCCCTGAAAGTGGGTCCCGTTACAAGACCTATAATCAAGGCCACCTTCCATCAAGGCCGGGCTTGCTAATGGCTACCATAGCAAGTCGGGCATTTATGCCGTAGACGTCCCTAAAACAGGTCTCGTAACGAGACTTGATAAAAGGGTCACCGAGGCATATATTCCAAACTTGCTATTAGGTATCACAGGGAACTTGGTATTGATGAAATGGAGGCCCATATAATGGATCTAGTTACGAGATCCAATTTCAAGGCCTCCGGCGCATCAATTCGAAGAGTACTAAAACTCACTAAGGCTCATTATAGACTAATGCCTCGATAACCATAAATATTGGTTCTCGTAACAAACGCGTGTTTTGGGCTTCCGAGGCATCACTCTATGGGGTGCTTACTGAACTTTAATGCCTTGATGTTTCATGGCCTGGAGGCCTTGAAAACACGTTAGTTACATCCTCGGATTTCAGGCCCCTAACAACCATGAATCGAAAATCATAAAAAACATCATGGCATCCCATACCATCTTGACCATGATGAGGAAGAACAATGACATTACAAATAGATGACAAGAAAAGCATGGTTGATTTAAATCTGATCAAGAAACTCACGCCCTAACTCAGGGTTGGCCACAGCCGCGAGCTTTCCAAAGCGCTTTTGGAGTTTCATCTTCTTGGCGGATAGTCCCTCTTCGACAAACTTCCGTAACTCCACACCGCTTTGCTTTGCCTTTTCAATCTCTAATTTGTATGCAACTCGCTCGTTTGAAGCTGCCTCTTGTATCTCATCCTACTCCAGCGTATATCACCATTAGAAATACTGAAATACTTGTTTTGCAAAAGTATATATTAGACACCTTACCTGGAATAAGATTTTCACCATTTGACTTGCAGGAATTGGATACCACGCATCCCTTTGTCTCTTGAGCCACTTGTTATACGCCATCTCAGGAATCAAGTCCTTGAAGTATGAAATGTCTCGTTGTCCGAATATGCTCACCCTGTCCAATTCGTGCATTGTATTCGTCTTTATGTGTGCCTTCTCTGTAGCACTGTTAATCATGCACACACTTTCAGTCTTGATTTCAAATCCAAAAATGTGCATAATATGTAATAGACTTACTTGTTCACAGCATGCATAGCCGCAAGTATCTTCGGAAATCCATTCGGACCAACATCAAGGATGATGCTCTCTGGTTCACCATTCCTTTGCATGAACTCCATGTCACCAGCCTTTCTTTCCTCCAAGAACTCCCTCCAAGCTTCATAGCGGTGGTTGCCGTCGTAGATATAGAACATCTTTCCACTCAGATGCTCAAGATCCGCATCTCCCTTCAACCGTTCTTCAAAGTCTTTGTTGATTATGATCCACTCTTCCGACCACTGCTCGACCACTGCGCTTGACACTGCCATCTCCTCTCCGTCACGACCCGTTAGTGCAAGATAGAAGACGGCCGTCCCAAGTCGATAACCATGCTCGAACTGGTCCATCAATCTGTGCTTGTCAATCTCTTGCACTCTACGAAGCTCCGGCATTGGCACCATGCGGCAAAGAGGCACGCGTAACCTGTCAAACTTCTCCTGTGGCTGTCGACGCATGTAAGTGATGGCTGCAAAGGAATCAGGGTTGTAAAGTATTCCCATCCGCTTCTCAATTTCCTTCACATCAATCTCTTCCTCCGTGCCAAGATTGTCACCGTCGTCCTCCACCATTGCCATCTTCCGTCCCCTCCCCTTCTTCCTCTTCCCTTCAATCGGTGGGCTACCATCTGACCCTTCCATTGAGAGATCCAAGATGGCATCCGCAGCAGCCTTGGCGCCTTCAACTTTGGCGTCTGAGGCGTAGGTATGTCCACCCTCTTCCGCACTCATCTCTTCGTCATCACCCACGACCTTTTTGGCATTTTTCTCGTGGCCGTCGCCGCTATCGTTGGTGCAATAGCCCTCCTCGTCCACATTCTCCATAGCCTCGTCAGCCCTCTCCTCCTGGCCAGCCGCCTAAACCAATCACATGGACAAAATCCGGATTATACCTATAACAAACAAGTTTCACACCCAGAAATCCAAAAAGCCTTCAAAACCCTCAAAACGCACATATCCACAAACCCTAAAACTCAAAACCCTCAAAACGCACATATCCACAAACCCTAAAACTCAAAAACCAAGATAATCGCTCAAACCCACAAATTCCTCCAAGACCGCAAAACATTTCAAACACACATAATTTCAGACCTACAAACTATCCAATCTTTTGTGAACGGACCTGTTTTTGCGACTTCTTCTTGCGAATGTTCCTCTCAAACTTCCTCACACTCTTCCTTCCAATCTTTTTGGTGATTTTGTATGAATTGACTCCATAACCTTTTACCAATCTCACATGTGTTCCCCTCATGGCAACGCGCTCAACTTAATGACCAGCATACAAGCAACGCTACAAAGTGATAGCACTAACTCGACCCAGAAATTCTATCCACCACATGAAAAGGAAAGGAGTTCAGCTTGGCCTCCACCCCTCTCTTTATTGTGAGAAATTGGTGACATGGCAATCGCGACTAATCATCATTATTTAACACCTTGACTTCTAGAAGGCGGCTTTTCATTTTCTACATCCTTGTAGCTCCAAATCAGAACCCACTAGAGGACACATTAGAAGAAAAAATACCTGAATGTCTGTTAAGCCGGATGGTTCGAAAGCTACTTCAGCCTCTCTAGCGACGCACTCTGTTGTAAGTTCTCCAATCACTTCCAATGGCGACATGTCAACTAATACAAGTACCTCTTCTTCAAGGATGGGAGTTGTTGGTGAAATCCGTCTAGCCACTGTTGCTGCAGGTAACTTAGCAAACTCTCCACCTAGGCGCCTCTTCGTCACCCCAACGTCTGCGGGCATTTTGCAAATCTCCTTTCCCTCGCGCCGCCGTCTTGCACGCGTGATCGCACCGCATTCCTCCTCGCGCAGATCCATTTGAAAGAGAGGCTACTTGCGGTCTGATGTCCACCCTTTCTACTAATTCGATATATCTAGGGCTATCTCAGTCCATTCTACATTCAAACCTTGTTCCCTATAACACCCTCCATCTGCCTGTGCATGCATCTATTTTAAGTCCAAAAGATCTGTCCACTGACCTTTCCACTGACGATTTGTTCTATCTTTACAATTAGCTTGCTATTGAGAATCCTACAAGGATTTTATATGAATTTATAATTCTTGGTAGTATTATTTTCTTAACTAAGTAGAGACTTGCGCCGCTTCCCTACCTCATTTCAACCGATACTTTCCAAATATGAAAATCTGTCCAAGCAAGGACTGTCTAATTCTTGAATGCGGAAGGCTGCTTTGCACCTTCTTCATCAGCATTCTACTTATGTCCAAAAGATCTGTTCACTAACCTTCCTACTGACGAATTGTCTATCTTTAAAATTAGGTGACTGTTGAGAATCCTACAAGGAGTGGAGATTTGCGCCGCTTTCCTCCCTCCTTAATAGCAAGACTTTCCAATTATGAACATCCATCCGAGCAAGGACTGTCTAATTCTTAAATGCGGACTGCTACTTTACACCTCCCTAGGCATCCATTGAATGAATAATGATTGTTTTGAATTATATTCATGGTTACATTCCAAACTTGATTTTAGATCCCTTCTTTTAGCCCTCGCAAACGCTGTTTTTCAACGATCACCCTTTAAATATCCAATGGCTCCTTCTCTCTTAAAGTATCTTGATGTAATACATATACTGACCTTCCATCTCCATATTCCAATACCCTTCTAGAGTTTAATCTCACTTACCTATCTCGATATTCTCATGACTTCCTCCTCTCCGTCTACTTTTTCCGCCATGGTTATGCTCCATGCTAATGGCATTGGCGATCCTGTTGCGTATCCTTTGAGTGATGAGGGATTTGCAACAGTTACCAGTGCGGCGTTAAGTGTTCGATTTTCTTTCCAACAGCAGAGTATTTGTGTCGAGGAGGAAGTCTATGATGACGACTGTTTGAATCTGTTGTATACCACACCTCGACAAACGATAGTGAATGAGAGTTTTGACAATGAGTGGAAACTTGGAAAAGGCCAATATAGGGTCTATGGTCGCCTAGATTCACAGTTAAGTGCGTCCTCTATCGACCTTACTTCTCGTCAGTCCACAACATGTAGTATGCAGACACTGCTTCCTACTCTTGTCAATGTTAAGATCGAACCAGACATTGAGCCTGTCATCGTACTCTCATCTGACAATGAGGACACCCCTCCTAAGACTTGCCCTCCAAAGCTAAGTGTTCCTAAGTCGTGTCGTCCTAGAGCCACTTCTTTTACATCTACTCCACCGATATCCTGTCCCCCCATGTCTTGCTCTCCGAAACAGGACAAGGTATTTGGTATCGTCAGTGTTATTGCAGGTCTGAAGCGGTTGTCTTCTCGTGTTGGCGGCAAGAATCCATTGAAGAAATTGGACTTTGACATCATACCACACGAGCAGGTCAACTGTCTTCCCGCCGATTTCAATGGCAATGTGATATTCGAACTTCCACCCGCTCCACCATCAGCGTCATCTACACAGGCTCGTAACATGCATGGCATGGACAAGCGGTACGATGGTCACCTCTGGACTAAGACAATCACGACAAACATCATGAATGACGATGGCCTCCACTTTCGTACATCTAAATGCGTTGGGCACCTGCGTTGCAAGAACGTCGACTGCGCGTTCGTTCAACGAGATAATCGTATTTCGGAAGTGAACGAGCGGGAGTTTGATGGAATGACATCGATGACATTTGAGGTAGGTCAAAAAGCTCCCAAAAACACGCTACTTTGCAAGATCTGTGGAGAGCCACCAATGTGTATTGCCACGTGTGATGCTGTAGTGTATTATGTCAGTGGTAAGCGCCACTGCACTCGCGCTTGTATCCACCTTGGTAGACATATGCATCCTGTTAAGACTGGTGCCTATCGTGAGGTGAAAGATAAGATCAATAGTCTAATAAGTGAGCAAGTAGAGAGAACTCCACGAGCGACTAAGAGTGCCATTGTGTTAGAAGCTAGCAAAGAGCTCCTTGGAGAGTTCCTGTTGAGTGAAGAGGGTGAACCACGGAAGATCCTCAGTGTCGATGAGTTAGCCCCAATGCTAGATAAATGCAAAGACATGGGATCCCCTAGCATTCGAAACAAGGTGGTGACGTTTCGGTACCTTAAGAGGTACGGTGTCATGGACGCTATCCTTAAACTTAGGTCAATGAGTAACTGGGCGTTTGTACAAAATAACAAATTCCCGAGTCAAGGTTCAGAAGCGGCTGTAGGAGGAGAAGCCAAAGTCTTTGTCTTCAAGATGTCCGAAGTTGGACCAGGCTCGGGCGTTGACCTTGTAAAGCGGATGCAGCCGGGCAATGATCTGGAGAATGCATGGTTGATGTTCGACCACGTCAAACGCCTAATGGATTGGACAACCATGGGTTGTCATGTTTATGACACAACATATTGCAGGGTGATGACCATTGCATGCTGCGACATGATGTCAGAGGATAAAGACGCGCAAATACTATTCTGGGAAAACCTAAATGATGTGATGGGACGACATGGTGTGGCAAGTCCGACCTTCAAAGGATTTATGGCGGACAGTGCTCAGGCAAACTGGAATGCGGTGAGAGCTGTATATGGAGGCGGAGAAGCCATGGTGGACAAGGAGCGAACATGTCTTTTTCATTGGGCACAAAGTATGATCAAGTATACAGAGAAGTGCATTGCCGAAGGATTTCAAGAGCAACATAAGAGCCTGTGTAACCAATACAGGAAGGCAACCACCATGGAGGATGCCGATAGACTATACGACGCGCTTCAAGCATGGTATAGGATATCCGGAGCTGTTTCGGAAAAGGGTTTTGAAAAAATCACTAGTTGGCTTGGATTCTGGCACTTTCGTTACCGTCAATGGGGTGGATTTATGACTACGGTACTGCTCATCTTTTGGATTTGTATGTTGTCTTGCGTCCCTATATGATGTGATTGATACCCTAGGTCCATGAGGTTTAGCTTTTCATGTGTTGTTACAGACATGGATTTTTCTGACTGGTCACGTGGCTTTTTAATTCTTGATTTCTCACATTGTTGTTGTTCTTTTGCAGAACATGACCGCCGATGAATTGGCCGAAGTGCCTTCATGCAATCTAGCCGAGACCATTCACAACAAATGGAAGCAAGCCTCGGGGAATAGAAGTCCCGACTTATACGTCGCAACCGTCGACGACTACGTGCGTGCATTCCTACAGGTTGTGAACTATTATCAATTCCTCAAGGGTGATGTAGGTGGAACGGGGCCTAGCAAGGAAGAGCTAAAGCTCCGGGTAGCTGAGAGAAGAGCTCAAAAGACTGGCGATCCTAGTGTGCTCAAGGAGTCTATGCTAGGTATGCCAGGGGCGGTAGAATTCTGTATCCGCACAACAAACAAGGCCGGCGAAGAGGTTTTTGGTTCACGCAAGCGCAAAGCAAACGTGCCATTTGGTGCCGAGGAGGAATCTCATCGACCGGATAAGGTCAACTTCTCTTATCCCCGCTATACTTCCAAAGGCGTGGGGACTATCCTAAACCCTCTTCCCATCATCGATGAAGATAACGACGTCCGTGTTGACCTAGGCATCTCTGATGATGATCTGTCTCCGACACAACAAGCACAAGTGACACCATTGTTGTCTCTAATTCAAAGGGTTGGACTACGCCGTGTCACAGCAGTTCAAGAGACCCATGTTGCATTGACGGAGTGGCACATTGCTCGGTTGCCAAAGAACTCAGCAAAGGCTTGTTGGGCACAACGGGCAGTTACAAAGAAGAAATGCGAGGAGAGGATTGTGAGACGTGGAATAGCAACTCCGGCACCAACATACAGTGGTTTTTATCGACACCCAAAGAAGACTGTCTTGGAGCCCACTGAATTCTACTTCTGCAACGATGACATTGATCGGTGTGTGAAGGGTACAAGGCGAAGGTGGGTGGTTCAATATAAGAAGAATCAGGATAGGCCTCCTATTCCCGACGTATGGCCTGTTGTGGTGGGTACTAATCTTACACGTGGAGAGATTGAGGATCTTGAGGCGGCTGGATTTCAACTCCCTCAAAGGCAGCACGTTCCTACAAGTCGATTGTTTTCCAACGATCGGCCACCAAAAGACTTGAGTTCGATCCCTGTGCCCCTTGACGCTGCCAAAGTTCCTTGTAAGAGGGATGGAAAGGGGGTGAAGTGTACCTCCAAGGCTCGCAACGAGAAACAAAGAAAGTCAATGGGGTCCGTTGACTCCCTCACGGTGTCCATTAAGTCCGTCAGAATGCTCCCAGGTCCTGGGTTGGGGTGTCACATTTCCCTTGTTTCTCTTGGTACCCCACCCGAAATAGCAACCTATTCCGTTACAGTGAGTTCATTCCCCCACTGTTCATGTCCTTCGTACAAGAAGACGTCAAAGACATTTAGGGGGAGGAACCAATATTCTCATTGCAAACATCTCTATTTCATCCTCTTGAAGATTTGTGGATTCAAACCTACCATTGAATTCATCCATGCTTCTACCTTTAGCTGGAATGAGGTGAAGGAGGTGCTTGAACATGGCATTTTGACACACCCTTGGACTTAGTATTTTTTTGTCTATTTCTTAATATAGAGGGCAGAACAATTCTAGCCCAAGACTTCAAAGTAGTGGCAAAGAGAACATGGAATTGTAGTTGGTGTATTTGGATTTATTCAAATCATTCAATTTTTAAGCATTCATGTCGAATTAATTCCATTCATTTCAGTAATCCTAGTGTTTGATGTCTTGGTACCGAGAGGTGACGGATTTGATATCCAGGTACCGAGAAGTGATAATTTGATGTCTTGGTACCAAAAGGAGACTATAGGAAGACAATTTCATCTTTGATTGTATTCTTCATTCTTACAGTTGTTGTGTGCAATCTTTTTATACCTTTATATCATTGAATATGGAGAAGGAGCTAACAATCATTATAAAATACAAATAAGTACAAATTTATCATAATATATCATTGTTTATTTTTAAAAATTAAGAAAGTGCTGCAAGAATTTACACAATTTTGAGACATTGGAAAATTCTAGTTTTAGATTATTTTTTAAAATCTATAAATATATTCAAAAAAATTCCTCAATTTTAGAAATATATTTGAATATTCTTAATATCCTTTATTTTCCTCTGCTCTCAGTGGCTGGAATTTCTGCTCATTGCTCTCCGCTCTCCGCTCTCCGCTCATGAACAAGCCTCCCTCGTTTCTGGTTCAAGAGAAGGCCCATCAAGTTTGGATCCAAGTGGGAGGAGGTTGATTGGGAGAAGTGCAAGATCGGGTGGCAGGATTCTTAGGTCGGAACTCAGGACGTCTGCAGGTCATCGGAGGACCTCTACATCTACACCGGGAGATTTAGCTGATTTGTCAGCCATGGCACCGGAGGAAGAAGATTTTCACAACCTTCCAGACAGTATAGTAGAGGATTTTGAAGACAATGCAGAGATACCACAGGATCTTCCAACTTCAATGTGTTTAAAAGCACCAGTGCCTACAACGGAGGAGATTGCAAAAGGATCAGTGTGGGGGAATTTTGTGTTTATGGCACACATGGACCGCATTGTCTCTGTAGAGAATCCGGAAACCAACCACCGGGTTTTATCACAGAAGAGGGTCAGAGAAGTATTCAACCGCTTACGAGACCCAGAATCCGCGACTCGGGTGAGTAGATTGGTACTTCGACCGATCAGATACATCGTGCATACTACCACCGATGATGGTGTCGTTGAGAAGGAAGAGCTGCCATTTCCGTTGGTAGGTACCGCACGAGAATTTGAGCGCATGTTCATTGCACACGGGAGTGCTTCTGCACAGGGTGCCATGGGATCCCAGTATTCTTGGCTTCAAGATCATATCATTTGGGAACCGGTGGATGGGCAACACATAGTAGCAGCTTGTAAGCTTGCACAGCAGCAGTGGAGAGATGGTACTATGCCTTTAAACGAGTATCTGGACACGTTTGAGCGGCGGGAGGCCTCTTCTGTGGTGTATGATGATCGTCGCTTTTACATTGAGAAGTCTGCGCGGATCAACGTGGCGGAGTTCCAGAGACATTCATATTCTACCATGGAGGAGGATTTGAGGAAGATCCGTCAGATTTGGGATCTATACGGGAGGCCTGATAGCACATTACGTGCGGACGATGCACGCAGGGCAGTTGCTTTGGTGAGTGCGGCAAGTGCAGTGCATAAGTTGCCCAAGGGGGATGGAGTTGTCACGGTGAAGAGGTTGGCCAAAAACATGGAGGATCTGACCAATCATGCATGGAATCCGAGCAATGACTGCTTCAAAGCTATCATTCAAGTATGCAAGGACTACGAAGACGGCATTCTCTTTTACAGCAAGGAGGAAGAGGACAAGTGGAAGGACATGGCGAGGAAGAAAGAGCTGGATTTAAATGTGAACGTATGACCAACAAGAAAGGAGATGGCGCAGAATTGGTTGAGGCCTCTAGGTAGGGTTCCGAATCCATATTATCTTCGGTTGGCAAAGTCTGCTGCAGCGAAGCCGGTGAGGGAGAATGGAGTAAGACCTTCACAAGCATATTATTTCGACGGTGTAAAAGACAAGAATCCACATCCTCGTACGATTGCCGGTGTGTATGATGATCGTCGCTTTTACATTGAGAAGTCTGCGCGGATCAACGTGGCGGAGTTCCATAGACATTCATATTCTACCATGGAGGAGGATTTGAGGAAGATCCATCAGATTTGGGATCTATATGGGAGGCCTGATAGCACATTACGTGCGGACGATGCACGCAGGGCTGTTGCTTTGGTGAGTGCGGCAAGTGCAGTGCATAAGTTGTCCAAGGGGGATGGAGTTGTCACGGTGAAGAGGTTGGCCAAAAACATGGAGGATCTGACCAATCATGCATGGAATCCGAGCAATGAGTGCTTCGAAGCTATCATTCAAGTATGCAAGGACTACGAAGACGGCATTCTCTTTTACAGCAAGGAGGAAGAGGACAAGTGGAAGGACATGGCGAGGAAGAAAGAGCTGGATTTAAATGTGAACGTATGACCAACAAGAAAGGAGATGACCCAGAATTGGTTGAGGCCGTTAGGTAGGCCTCCGATTCCATATTATCTTCGGTTGGCAAAGTCTGCTGCAGCAAAGCCGGTGACGGAGGATGGAGTAAGACCTCGTCAAGCATACTACTTCGACGGTGGAGAAGACAAGAATCCACATTTTTCGTACGATTGCCGGTGTTTGTGATCGATATCAGAGACGAGAAGCTGTGATCAATTCCATCCGTTGGTTGATGGTGGAGAACAAGGAAAGTACACCTGATTCCATGGAAGAGTTCTTTCGTATCCGTGTAGCGAAGTATTTTCCAAGGAGTAACGCACAACTTGATACCTTTGGAAAGCTTTTGAATGCTGCCACGAAAAAAGCTTGGACTGCTCTTGTACGGGGGAAGGTGTCTAAACTGGAAGACATAGGCTACCTCATCCCTCCTTCCATCAGGTTTCATTATGGTGACATTATAGTAGAGGGGCGTGGATACATTGGACTGTCCGTGGATGTCGGAGGACAGGCTACTGCTAATTGGGAATGGCAGATGGAAGTCAAGAGGCCAGGCCAGAGCGACACAGAGAATCTTCTTCCGATTCGGTGTAGAAGAGGGTTATTCCGCACCGACTACATAGAGTTGGGGAAATCATGTTCGTGGGTAATTGATTGCCGACGTGGCGGTGGGAGGCATGGAGATGGTCATTGGGGAGACGCCCAGTTATCCGCAGCTTTTGCACAGCTGTCATTATGGATGGCAAATATTGAACGATGGAACGTCATCTTTTTGTTACTAGCGGCCGTGTATGCCAATGAAGACTTTTTCACGAAGGTGAAGCTTCCAGAGGGATGTACTATGCGACATGGATGTTGGACATTTGATCCGAACTCGGTTAATCCCTATGCTCTCGATTTTACAGAGAATGGACGTCTGGAGCAAGTAGTACAACCGATTGGCGATGTTGTGATTTGTATGCAGCACCCTGTGGGTACATCTCCTGGCCTGAACTATGTTTCTAGAGACGTTCCACTTCCTCTTGTTTTCTTGGATCACTGGAGTGAGGCATGCCAACCCTCTGAAGTTGATTCACTTGAGAGATCTCCATCAGAGCTGGCAAGACTAGTGGGCTCATATTTGCCCCGTGGTTGGGGTTTAGTGGCGTGTAACATATCTACGGCCATTCCCACGATCCTTGAAGGAGATTTCCAAGGATCTGAGGTTTTCATCATTGACGATTGTACAGACAGAGTTTCATTTCTGTACAATGAGTTGTCCGACAATTTCCAAGGACAACTGTTGGTCAAGACTGGTGGAACAAGTATTGGTTGCAACATCGTACCTGAGACCAAAGAGGCGGTTGGTGGAGTGAGGAATGAAGACGACAATGAGGATGGAGGTGGTTTACATGAGAGATTGCCACGTTCAGGTACCACTGAAGATTTCTCATCTCGCAGTGGTTCAGACGCCGATGAAGATGGAGTGAACCAGTCTCCTCCAGGAGAGAGGATTCCATCAACGCAGCGGGCGGTGGGAGATACTTCAGAGGAGACGTCTGCAACACCTACAGAGAGAATGCAAGATACCGGTGTAGTGGATGTTGGTTTGGCGGCAGGGGCAGGAGGGGGGCGTACATTTGATGGTCCTAGGCTGGAGATGGAGGAAGAAGAATTGGATTCATTGGAATTTTTTTCGGTGCAGAGGAGGATTCCACAGCCTTCGATGCCTTCTCAATCAGAGCCTGTATCGGAGACACAAGAGACGTTCGGAGGTACTCAGAGTGATACCGGACCAGGTTTGCCTTCCGTTCTAAGATCTAGCGTATCCGACGACATCATTGCATTTCAGGGGGCCTTCTCGTTAGAACGAGAGATGTCCTTCAATCCACAAGATGGTTTTTTCTACAATGATGATAGGATAAGGCATACGCGGGAGGGTGTTCCTGGCAATTACCGATTTGTTGAGTGTGCGTCCATTGGCATCGAAGGTGTGGGAGATCGTCCAGTGCCGGATCATGAACTGTCCGCTATGGTAGGTAGCGCCATTGGACACGTGGAGGGAGTAGTTCTGCCAGAAGATGAGCTCTGAGCCCTGGAGCTATATACTATAGTAGAGCATGCACGCAGTTTAAGTGACAAGTACGTTAGTATAATGCAGTTTGAGATGTGTAGCGTTTGGTGGGTAATAAATATTTATATATTGGGTGGTCCATATGATATGTTTGATTTTAGAATTCCTCGGCAATAGTGTGGAATTGCTTGATTATGTATGTTTTTGCATTATAAAATACAATGGGGTACTTTACACTGTTTTAGGAAATTGCATATATATTTTTGTATCTCTTACACATTGTATTTGTAGTGCAGTACTCTAAAATCCTATAATAACTCATAACAAATTTATAATCTCTTTGGGCACATGATTATAATTTTGTAGCAGGATTTGTAAACTAGATTAGATATCATATATTTTCAAAAAAAAGGTAGCAAATGTAAAAAATATATTACTGATATGAACATGAAGATGCCAAGGTATGACACAACAAACACCAAAAAATTTGACAAAAAACATACTAAACTTTTGCCAAATTTTGATTTAAAAAAAAGTTATGAGCAAACAACTTGCGGCTTTCTACCAGCAACCGGTGCACTTGGCCAAGTGCATAATTGCTTAATTGCGTTAAGTTAACGTATTGAATCATTGCTTGTACTAAGTTCAGATGAAATACCCCTTACAAAAGTCAAATGTATAAAAACCTATTTCAATTGTTCCATGGTCTAAATTAAGACTATTGACAAGGGATACTATACATGAAAAAAACTCTATATCCAAATTACACTTGAAAATATTTATATGTTTTGACAAAAAGTGTGCTGCAAATGAATAAACTTTTTTATTGTTTCTTTTGAAGTTTTAATGTGAGGTGCTTTCAAACATCTGCTATAGAACTTCATAAAATTTTGAATTAGAATATATGATATATTTTTTATACTACTCAAAATTTGACATATTTCATAAAATATAATATATTCATATCAAATTCAAACTCAATTTTTAATAATACATTTGAGTTATTTTTCTCATAGAATTAAACAACTTATTAAAAGAAAATATTTCAAATTTTATATCTATTGAATGAAAACTTCTAGTGTTTATATCTAAGATTAATTCTAAGTTTTATTATTTAAATGAGTTTATAAAATATAATGAAAATCAGATTTATTGAGTTTAATATTGTAAATTAGTAAAATCTTTATTATTTGAATAATGCTTAAATGAATGATAAATGATCAGAAGTTGATTTTCAAACATAATTTTGCAAATAAAAAATGAATATTTCTAAAATTAAAATCAAGTTATTAATTCATGAAGTACGCGTTAGAGATGAACTTTAGAGTTTAATAAGAAAGGAATTATAGTTCTAATTATACCAATTCTAATATCTCTTATTATAAAAGAATTTAGGATGAAGAACACGTCGGATGGATGAACGCGCCGATGAAAAGTCGCAGTTAGGGTTTTATCAGTTCTGAGTTTCGGTGCCTCCTGCTTAGGTGCGGGGGATTGAAACGGTGACCACCTACGATCCTTCATCTGAGGAGTTCGTCATCAACACTCATGGTGATTCGCGAATTGTGTAGCGGTGCGTGCCTGTTAGAGAGAAACGATAGCCACGATGAGTGGGGTGCACCGAGCAGCTGAAGATGCAAGAGATTGGGTGCGGGATTCAAGAGAAATTGTTTGGGCAGAGGTGGCGATGGCGGAGCAATCGCAGCAAGTGCAGCGCGTCTTCTCAACTGCCCGCGGTGTGGACGTAGCCTCAACCCTCAATGGTCTTAAGGTTTGAAATTCATGCACATATTTAATGTAGATGTTGCAGGAGTTGTGTTTCGAAGCTCTGATCAGAGCAGTCCGAGGAGCGTCGTAGGAGGATTTGCTCTAGAGGTGGACTTACTGAGGAGGAGGAGCAAGAGTTGAGGAGAAGGAGGATTTGCAAGGAGGTGATGGCGGAGAGAGGAGAGATTTAGTTGAGGAGGAGGAGCGAGTGCGGGAGGACAGGGAAGGGGTTAGAGGAGAAGTGTAGGAGCGATGGCGGATTGGGAGAGCGGGGAGTATAATCCCCGGGCCAGGAGGGCCGCTTAGTCCAGCGCGCAGTCGTCCAAGGCTGAGCTACTCGCTGCCATTGCAGCGCGTCGCCAAGCGCAGATGATATAGAGCGCCAAGGCGCCGTCTCCGCCAGCAGGTTTGTAGAAATGCACTTCGTGAATGTGAAGGTCCGGTCTTGGAGGTGTGATAGCAATGCGGACTCTGTTTCACACGAAAATGCGAATCAACGAGCGGAGAAGGTCCTCTAGGCTTCTTCGGATTAGGTTGTAGGTTGTAAGTCCTTTGGTGCAGTGAGTCTCTATTGTCGTGAATATTGTACATTGAAGATGAGCTTCAAGCATTACCTTCAAGCAACATCTTCATCAATTTCGTCGTGGCCTGCATTGCCGAGGTGACTGATCGTCTAGGCAATTGGAGGTTTCTTGGAGGTTTGAGGTGATCAGCAGCCATGGCGTCCATGTTGCTGCCGTCGGCGATGGCGACCTTGGCGCCTGTTGGACCGGGGAAGGTGACGGACAGCGGGGGAGGAAGGGAGGTGGTGCGGCACTTGGTGCAGGTGACGCGGAGTGTAATGTCGTCGATTCCGGTTTCAGGAACGCCGCTGCGGGCGGTGTCGAGCAAGATTTCGGCGGAGATGAGCACGGCGCCGGCCACAGAGAAGCCGCAATTGGAGACGGATCCGATTGTGCTATGGAATAGGTACGTGAATTGGCTGTACCAGGACAAGGAGCTAGGGCTCTACCTTGATGTGAGCCGAATTGGATTCTCGGATGGATTTTTCGAGGCTATGCTGCCGCGGTTGAGGACACGATCAAGCATATGAAGGAGCTCGAGGGTGGCTCGATTGCGAATCCTGATGAAGGCCGCATGGTTGGACATTACTGGCTTCGGAAGCTCGAACTTGCTCCAATGCCGTACCTTCAGAAACTAATCCAAGACACGCTTGAATGCGTGCAAATATTCACCGATGATGTGATCCGTGCAAAGGTACATTTGACTAAACCGAGTTGACGAAATAAAATGCTAAAGTGCTCCGGAGCGTTTTGAGCGATCGTTAATGCGCGAAGAAAATAGGAGTGAATTAGTTGAGTGGATTGCGATCTTTCTGTTGTGGCGTAGATCAATTCTGAAGCGCTCATGCTCTTTGCGATCTAGAATGTCGCAGTAATTGAATCTCTATACGCATCCGGATTCAACAATTCAACAAAAATGAATTCAATTACATATGTTCGTACCATGAATCCACGGGATCCAGTGCGCTCAAAAGAAGCACAGGTGAGAGAGAAGCTCAAATCAATATCAAACTAACTAAAAACTCCAACAAATTAAAAATAAATAAACGAACTTCCGATCCTCCGCGTAATTTAAACACGCCGATCTCCACAACGAACAATATTCAGCACATAGCTACTTCCAAAGCCAAAAAGAAAAAGAATAAGAAAAACAACTACAGAGATGATCAAATCAAGTCTTCCGACAACAACAAACCTCAAAACCATCACAAAAAATTGAACAATACAAAAATCTCAACAACACGCACAAACATGCCTCTACGAAATTAAAGTCGAAAAAGACCAAAGAAAACACTCCAGGTTGCTTTCACACAAATTGGCATCCGCATCCATATTCCACCAAACTAATCGAGAAGGAAAAATCGTAGAAACTCCGTTGCGCACCCAAATCAACAACGCTTACGTCAACCACCTTCCTCAGTGTCGCAGCGGCGATGGCAGAAGATGAGGATCCAAGGGAAGCAAATTCTTACTCGATTTGGAGCGGCAGAGGGTGAGATTTGGTGGCTTGAGCGCGCGGCGGGAGACCGCTTCACGCACGTCGGTGCGGGCAACATCACGGTGGAGCTCGGCAGGGGCGAGCACGAGGTCTCATGCTGCATCAACTGCGTGAAAAACCACCAAAAAAAAAGGGACGGGGTGGGGGCGGGAATGGGGATGGGGACGGGGGACGGGGGGACGATGGATTGGACGGAAAGGGCTAGGGGACGGGGAGGTGGGGACTCAACACAAAAAAATGTTGTGTCTGGAGGACACGGGTACGCCACTAGTCTATATCTATAAAAGAATACAAGATGACAAACTTGTCAAATGGATGAACGCGTCGATGAAATACGCGTCAAATGGATGAACTCATCAATGAAAAATGCGTCAAATGGATGAATGCGTCGATGAAAAATGCTTTTGGATGAAAAACTAAAATTTAGGGTTTTGGATCAAATGAAAAGCTAAAAGTTAGGGTTTTGGATAAAAGGACGGGGATGGGGACGGGAGATGGGGGACGGGGGACAAGGGGACAAGGGGACAAGGACGGGGGGACAATGGATTGGAGGGAAAGGGCTAGGGGACGGGGAGGTGGGGACTCCACACAAAAAAATGTTGTGTCCGGAGGACACGGGTAACATTCTAGTTAACCTATTTTTAAATAGTTTTAATCTATCAATTGTATAGTCAATAGATGATAACAAAAGTGTATTCGATATTATAAAAATACAATTGATATCAAAAGTATTAAAAATCTATAATAAATTTTATGTTATATTTTGTAATGTATATTAATATTTTATATCTAAATAATGCTTAAGTTTTTAAAATATGTTGAAAATCAAACTATCGTTAAGATAAGTTACTATAAACATTAAGTCAATACAAGTTGAAGTTTTATGTATGAAACCTTGTTTATGTTAGTCCTATAACATCTCAATGTTTTGAGTTTGATGTAGTGTAATGTTAAAGAGACAAGGATCCAAAACAGTTGTGGTGAAACATACAATGTTCATTTAAGGGTATATATGAAAGATGAACAAAATTAATTTAGTATAAAATTAATGTCATGTGAGGCACAAGGATTAAATGCCAAAGGCTTCTAATCAACATGTGTCTTCTCATGCAAGGTGCTCAATAAGGACACAATCCACCAGGAATTAGTACCATGTAACCCCTAAATTTCTTTATCAATTTCAAATCTAAATCACTTTAGAAGTGCTCATTCTAGCTAATGAGTAAAGAAGGAAACCAAAACCTTCAAATTTTCTAGTTCTAACCAAAAAATCTCATTTAAGACTCACTAGTATCCCACTCACAATATTTCACAAATTTTGACCACATGATTGAAAAATTATATGTTTTGAGGTAAAAAGGGTTCTTGTTTTTTCTTGCGTTGAGTGGATCAGCACTTTGACGGCACTTGGTGTCAATTTTTGTACTATGTAAGGTCTAAAATCATTACCAACACACTAAGGAAGGTATTAGTTCCTTGTACCATACAAATCGGTCAAGTTTAGACACCTGGTATGGACCACTTTATTTAACACAATTGTTCGGACACAAGAGGTATTGGATGAGTATCACTTAGATAGTACAAGGATATGATCTTGATTTACATGGATATTACCTTAGACAAAAACTTCATATTTTCCAAAGAATTTGGACATTCTCCATTTTAAATAAATTGTGTACGAACTTGACCAATGCATAGGATATACCAATTTTTAGAGGTAGAAAAGAGGTGTAGCATATCTAAGAAGAAGAACTTCGGTCTTTGTAGGGGCCGGTGTGAATATAGTGTTTGCTCATTCTAATCACTAATCCAATGGCCGCCAATCAAAGGTTAGTAAATCTAGAGTTGTTTCTTCCTCTTGAGGATAAACACTTTACTACACCAAATGCCTTAAAGACAACCGACATGTCATCCCTCCAAGGGCTATTTGGTTACCCATACAATGAGGTCATTAAAACCCCCCACCATAGTGACCACTTTACTATTATATTGGGATGGACTATGGTGGTGGGCACCATGCCGGCATGGTAATTTGAGCCAACCACCTCAGTGGTGTGTCATGACTTAAACCACTACACCAAGGTCGTAGTGCCTTTTATTGTGGCATACGTTTTCCTAAGGCCGTGTACCAAGGACACCGCAGATGCATATCTAAAACATTTGAGCAATGAGTGGAGGTTCATACATTGCCAATTCACGTTGATATATTTCATAATGAGAATCCAAAGAGTCAATAAGAAATTCTACACTATACCTTGTAGGAAAATTATTGTAGAAAATATGAAGATCTCTAAGTTTTATATGGAAAAGAAGAAGTTATTTAGTACCTTGCTCAACCATGTGTAACAAAGAAGTGAAACTTTTGACTTGGATTAAAATGCTATTTTTCACTAAAGACAAGAATTCTTTTTGATAATAAAAAGGAAAATGATAGTACTTGCTAATATTGAAGATCTCACATAAAAAAAGTGTCTTTGCAAAAAAAAATTGGAGTTGCCCAATGTGCCCACACTTTTTCTTTGAAATGATATTACCTTTTTTCTTAGAGGTCCAATGAGAATTAAAAAACTTATCCTCGAGAACCTTTTGTCAACTTGCATTTTTCAACAATTGTAAATATAAATTGCAACCATAAGAACGTGCCCAAGATTCACAAAAGCCCACCTCAAGACGTTAATCATTTAGGGGTTGATAAAAATTTCAAACCTTGCCAATTTTAAGATTTTGTGGATTGGAGAGTGTTAGGGATAATCAGTGGTGATTTGGAGTGTTGTCGGGGTGTTGTGTGTTGTTTGCTTGTGGAAGGCCTTGTGAGAGAGACTTGCATTTCAATCTTGCTCCAGTTGATCCCCTTGAGATTGGTTCTGCGCTGCCGGCCTTGGTGTGCCTCTGTGTTTCTGTTGGTTCCCTCGGTTCTTTGCAATTCAAACCTCGTTTTGTTATTGTGCCCAAAAAAAACAAAACAAAACAAAAAAGCAAATGTGAGGTGGGTAAGAAGTCATGTCCTAGTGGGTACCTAATACGACAGTCTAGCAAGACCCAAATGGTATCCATACTCATACTTGTTGACTGTGCCCTTTTAGTTAGGCTCCTTGGACTTTGAATCATAGTCAACAAATATTCATACGGCCTGTATATAGGGTTTCCTTGTCTTCATTTCTATCCCTTGATATGTAATTCCATTCTAAATAAGGTAAGCCCCCCTAAGACCGACAAGTTAAGGAATGTGCATATATGGAGAGAGGAGATAAATATACTATTATTTTTCAGTGATAGCCAATAGAATTACAATTCCATCCCAAGTAATTTCATATTTTTCCGATGAAAATTGAATTAGTTATGAATTTTCAAACTGTGCAGCCATGTTTAGTGGGCGGCCAGCAGTAGGTACTGCCATAACCAACGACCAAAAGTAAGGGTCTTGACTAATAGCAAACCTCCATTTGGAGCTCAGTTGGTGGTAATGGGATGGAAGAGGGTTGGATATACCCCAATTTTATAGGTGTTGGCTATGGGTTTTTGTTGGTTATGGGGAGGCTTACCTTAGATGAGATCATAATGACTCGAACATCATCTCCCTATCACACTGTGCCTGGAATGAAGGGCTGTTGTACATGGAAGTTTCACTGCAATTAACCATTCAATTCCTCGGAATAATCTCTTCATCGATTATAGCATCCATAATTGATTTCTTCCATATAGTTCCCAAGACTCTACAGGGGAGTCCCCCTTTTTTATTATATTTACAGAGAGATCTTTGAAAAACCTTTCAAGTCTTGAAAGATCTTTAAAAAATGGTGTTTCCATTGAAAGACGACTTGAAAGATCTTTAAAAAATGGAAACACCATGGATGAAAGATCTTTCAAGTCGTCTCATCTAGCCTAGCCACTAAAACAAAAACTCCACCTCAGAGTTCTGCGGACTTAACATTGAAAAGTCACGATAACAAGTCATCTGCAAACTAGGTTAAAAGAGAGGGAGAAGACACTAGAACACAGAATTGGGTGCAGCTAGCTGCCAAGAAAAATGGGCCGAAACAGAGGCTCGGACAACAACGAGAGTCCCACAATGGAGTGTACAGAGAGGGAGACGAGGTGGACCTAGAGGCGGGTTTCGTGGAAGAGGAGATTCTCGGTGTTGTTCATGTTGCGGCGCACGGACACACACACAAAGCTAGACACTAGACACTTGCCAATGCTAGAAGCAGGTTGCGAGGGTTGTGGAACTGGTCCAATTCGCGATCAACGGCGAACTCTGCCATGTTGCACGCCAGCTCCTTCAACGTGCCCTCCTTCTCCGCCGCCATCGACACCAGATCCTTCTTCGCGCCCTTGGCAACAACGCTCTAATCCTCGTGCCGACCCATGCTCCCTCACAAAAACTACTCGAATTGCACCAACTAAACCATGAGTGCAAGATCTAACATAGCTCGAACCTGTTATGTTGAAAACTCTTGTTGGATGTTTGCTGTTAGCCGCAGAGGCTTGTAATAGGCTAGTAATGTGGTGGCACCAGGTTTTTGTCCCATAGTTTGTACTCAATGTCGAGTGTGAACAGTGGCTTTCCTGGTGGTGGCCGAACTCGTTTTTTCCATTCTTTCATCTCCTGTTGTACAGAATCTATTTCCGTTATGAAAGTAATGGGAAGGGGAAACCCGGTTCAAAAATTAAAATTTTCCAAACTATTACATCATGTCCCTCAGGAAGTATAACTGAGGCCAAATCGTCTCGAAGAGCGCTCCATTCATTTAATTCTACCATTAGAATACAAATGATCTCGTGTATGTTAGAGCCCATCCCCCCTTTTAAAAGAACTCTGCTATCATGCCTTTGCCCAGCCCCACTGTTGAAGATTGTGAACTCAAATCACGCTAATTTTGTTTTCGTCCTCATGAACATGAAAATGCCAATCGATCAACTATTTTCTTCATAACACTCCTCACTTTATCTCACTATTTACTGAACTCCGAATAACCAATGAAAGCAAATGCTGCTTGGCGTAATTGTCCGTTCTGGGTTGCTTCCTACCCTTTCGGACTCCTTTGTAGTAACCTTTGGCCATTATCTCATGATATATATGGTGCTTCTCTCCACCCAGGGACCTGACTACATGGTGAAGACAGCAAAGAAATCGATGCTCGAGGAACTTGAGGGGATGCTGGAGATTGTGCACCCACAGCCACCAGGGAAGCAGAGGTCGTTGAGCCGCCGGAAGTTTGATCTCCCAGAGGTGTGGAGCGATCGCAGATGAGTTGATGGCTGGCGTGAACAACGCTATCAGATCTAGTCGTTAACACGGGCAAGTAATAGGCGCCACCTCGTTTAGTGGATACCATGTGCCCGATGAAGCCACAAGAACTGTGTTTTTAATATGCAGTTTCTTTGAGGAAATTTACTTATTGTGCACTATTATCCGGGATGCCGCTGTAACAGTTGCATGATCCGTCGTTGGCAATGGACATGTTGTAATGTATGTTGTTAAACTACTAGAAATTGGTGCTTTACAATCTCCACTGACTGCTGCTCAGATGTTTGGGTTCTACGGACGTTCAGTATAGTGGATGAGTTTTGTTATAGTGGAATTGTACCTTCATATACTCGTATGTGCTGGTTATTCTTCGGTTGCACTGAAGCTAGGTGAGATGAGAATGCTTACACAAGATAGAATTGCATAACGTTCTAATGCATGAAAACACAATACACATTTTATTCACCTGCAAGAGGGTCAAATTATTCAGAGATGGATATGCCCATGAAACAGGGTGATGAGTACACCGTTCCGTGAATATAGTGTAGACTAGAGTATTTGAAATTTCCTATACTATATTTGAAAATTTACATGCAATTGTTGACTGACACACACTTGCTTGAGAACGAATACCCAATCAGAACTTGGCATGCACATGCTTTGATGGAAATTAGTGTGAGTGATCTACATCAATAATCCCTCTACACTATATTCAGTGTTTAGTGTAGTCCTCTAAGTGGATGGATGGGTCACGGGTTGCCTCCGTTGTTGAAGAGCTTCTCGATGGCCTGCAGAGCCTGGATGGCGGTCTGGATATAGAAGGTGATGGGTCCGGCGAAGGGCCCCAGGGGGTTGGCGGCGGCCTCCACCTTGACGTCCTCGTCCACCGACGGCAGCGGTTCCTTCGGGTTCTCGTCGAAACTCTTAGCCTGCTCCAGATACGTGTCCATGCGCGGCGTCGCGAAGAGCCGCACGCTCTCAATGTCGCCCCTCGCCGCGAACCGCTGCCTGTCGTGCGACGTCTCTGACGAGAGCGCGTAGGGGCGGCCCTGCTTCTCGTACACGTCCTCCGACTTCATCAGCTTCAGCAGCTGTTGCAGCTCCGTCTTGAGCATGTCCACCAGCGGGCTCGACTGCTCCACCACGTCCTCCAGCGCGTTCTGGGCCTCCACCAGCTTATCCCGGGCCTCCCCTAGGTTCTTTCCGTCCGCCATGGTCCTCGCCGCCTTAATCATCTGCACCGTCTGCAGACGGGCCTCCTCCGTCTGCACCTCTGGCGCCGGCTGGTCATCCTCCGGGGCGGTCGTGCCGGTGCGCCGCACGGTCACCGTCGCAGGAGGCGCACCAAACGGCTTCCCACTGGTGGTATATGAGTACGAGACCTCAAGGATGTCGGCGCCGCGCTCCCTCTCGATGGAGGGGAGGAGGAGGTCGACGATGACCTTGCGCACCTCCTTGCTGTACAGGTCGCCGAAGGTGACGGTGACCGAGCCGGCATCCGCCTTCTGCGGGTAGCTCCCGGCGGTTACCTTCTGAACCGTCGACTCGTCCTCAACGCGCGCCACCTTCAACGTGAGGTCCTGCACCACGACGGTGAGCAGGCCGGCGAGGCACTGGGAGAAGGCCTTACTGAGGTTGTCGATGTCGTTGATGGGGGAGAACGTCCCTCCCGCACTGTTTTTGGCAACCACGTTGAGCACCTTCGGGTCGTAGCCCGCGCCGAAACCAAAGGTGTAGACGGGCACATTGCCGATGACGACCTGGCCAGCGTCGCCTAGGTTCTGCTCGCCGTCGGACATGAGCATGACGCCGAAGACACGGCCGCCGCTGAGCTTGCGGTCGGCGAGGACCTTCAGCCCGGTGCTGAGGCCGTCGTTGATGTTGGTGTTACCGCCGGCCGAGAGGCCGTCGATGTACTTCAGCAGCTCCGGCTGCGAGGCCTCGGTGATCTGGCGCAGCGGGCAGAGCCTGGCGGCGGCGGTGGAGAACGTGACGATGGAGAGACGGTCAATGGAACTGAGTTTCTTGATGACGAACTGCATAGCGGTCTTCATCTTGTCGAGCTTGTCGCCCCCCATGCTGCCGCTGACGTCGAGCACGGCCACCAGGTCCAGGCCGGAGCGGTCGCCGGTGTTGTCGCCACCGGTGAGCTCCAGCAGCAACTTCTGGTTGTTCTCCCCGAGTGGCGCCTTGTTGTTGTTCTTGATCACCAGCTGCACTCTCCCGGGCACGATCGGCGTCGGTGGAGGCCCTGCATCCCACCGCCATTGCAACAAATCAACACATGATCCATTCAGTATATATCTTTCGTTCGTGCTTCATTATTACCAAAATTGCATATACGAAGAATGAATCATCTGCAAACAAAATTGAAAGATGAATCATCTGCAAAGAATATTGAAAGATGGATCATCTGCAAAATTGGGGTGAGTTACTGAACCTGCATTTGGAGGAGGAATGATTGGCTCGTCATCGTTGAAGGCCATGGCGAGAAAACAAAAGATCACAGAGATACAACAATTCCTCTACAGAGGCTACTACCTTGCTCCTTCGATCTGCTAGTGTCTAGCTCATCCTCTGTTATATAGCCAGAACGAATGGGCAAGATTAGAGTTTTCCTGAAAGTACTAGTCATGGCGACCCGGAATTAGATACTGTAACCTGGGTTACATTACTTGCTATGAATGTGGAGTGCCGAAATTGAGAAATCTAAAGGTTGAGTAAAGGATGTCCGGTGGAATTTAGAGTGCATAATGAAAGGAGGATACTATATGGGGTTGTACAAATCATGCACATGTGCATATGGGGTTGTACAAATCATGCACATGTGCATATGGGGTCTAGGCTTAGGACTTGAGGTGGAGCTTGTGGATACTATAGTACTATTCAAAGAATGCCAACGTATGGTCCACGATCATATTTTCTCACCCTACAGAAATCTATGGTCCAGAAAAATTTAGGAATTCAAGACACAGAGATAAGAAAACATGATATAAGACCTCATGTAATTTCCTCCAAATATTCATATGGAATAGCTCATAGCATAGGATTTTTAGTGGAATTCTTAGGGACTATTCCTTTCACCTTCAACATATGATACGTGGACGTCCCAAAACACTACGCTATTGTTGTTTGCACGAATCAACGTTTGTTACTTTTCACATCCCCTTACTTGCATCGGGAGCCCCTAGACACGTTTCATTGCCCAATCTCCCCTTCCATCAGTGTATCATCTGTCCACGGGGCCGCCGTTCCTTTTCAATGTGGCACCCAAATAAAATCATCGTTGTCCAAGGCTTGAAGATGCTCGGAGCAGCTGCCTACAGTGGCTCTGCCACAGAGGGAGGGGGAGGCACGGGGTTGGATCCATGTGAAAGTCAACACTTATGAGTATGTGGAGTCGTATTGATTGTTTTAAAATGCAGATGAAATTTGAGTTGAAATACGGCAAGCCAAGTTGAATTTCATGAATTTAAAAATTGAGGCAAAAGTAATTTGAATCAGAAGTTTTTGGGTTCAATTAGAATATTCTTCAATTTTTACAAGACACAATTTGGAAGTTCCCCAAGTTTAAAGTTTTGGAGTTCAATTTGGAACTTTTCTAATCGAAATTTATTGAATTTTGAGTTGTTACTTCCAGATAGTGCTCAGTGGTTGTGTCAGATATGGTTTAAGGTTTAGGGCTTAGGTTTATCGCAATAATGACTATCCATCCGGGCCCACGGCGAATTGACCCCCTTGTTGGTACTTACCCGAGGGGGCCACAAGGTAGTGGGGCCAAACCTGGCTCCTACCCTACGCTATGGTCAGTTTCGTACATAATTAATTCAAAATGGGGACTTGTCCAAAATTTTGGAAATTTCAAGAGATTTAGCTAGGCGATACCCATGTAATACCAAGGTGACACCCGAGCAAGATCTAGGTGATACTTGTGTAATACCTATGTCATATCCATTGTGTCGAACCATGTCTGACAAAAATAAATAAATGCTTCGGCACTTGCCTGCCGAAACTGACCGTAGCGTACGGTATCTTGTTTTAGGATGGGGCCCGAATTGTAGCAAGGGAGGGTCCATCAAGATTATCAATGGCAGTGGGCCCCAAATCTGTAAAAAAAAAAAAATTAAAAAAAAGCCTCTAGACCCCCCGAAATAAGAGGGCCCATGCAAGACAGGCCTGCTCAGGCAAGTACCAACGAGGGGTCAATTCGGCGAAGGCATCCATCCGCTGACTCAGGTACCAACATAACACACCATACTATTTTCGCATGGGCAACCCCAAACAAGTTGCTTGAAATTTTGGGGACTGATCGACGAAAAATATATACATATATAATTGCACTTGCAGAAGTTGACCAGGCTGGCGATCAGATGCGATGATTCCAGCGCACTACTAGTAATAGAGTACCACGTTATGTCTGACCTGACATGTGCGTCACAACATAAACATTTCTAGGTTAGCTGCAGGAAGGACAAAACCATCATGACTGGCTCTATTCACCCACGTGAAGACTGCAACAAGCCTGCTAGGATTACATTACATCTCATCCGTTCCCTGACTCAGTTACTAACTATCGTATACATATCATACTATATTCGGATGAGCAACTTGAACAAGTTGCTTGTATTTTTGGGGACTGACCGACGAAAAATATATCTTATTATATTATTATAATAGAATACAGGATGAGAAATCCGTTGGATGAAAACGGTCCGTCAATGGATGAACGCGTCGATGAAAAACGCTTTTGGATGAAAAGCTAAAAGTTAGGATTTTGGATAAAATGAAAAGCTAAAAGTTAGGATTTTGGATAAAATGAAAAGCTAAAAGTTAGGGTTTTGGATAAAATGAAAAGCTAAAAGTTAGGGTTTTGAATAAAATGAAAAGCTAAAAGTTAGGGTTTCGGATAAAATGAAAAGCTAAAAGTTAGGGTTTCGGATAAAAGGACGGGGCGGGACGGGGACGGGGGACGGGGGACAAGGGACGGGGATGGGGGACGGGGGGGGGCGATGGATTGGGGGGACATTTATCAAAAATGTTGTGTCCAGAGGACACGGGTAAGTTGGGTGACACGGGTACGAGTTAAGTTTTTGGATAAATGGACGGGGCGGGGATGGGGACGGGGACGGGGATGGGGACAAGGGGACAAGGACGGGGGGACGATGGATTGGAGGGAAAGGGCTAGGAGACGGGGAGGTGGGGACTCAATATAAAAAAATGTTGTGTCCGGAGGACACAGGTACCCCACTAGTCTATATCTATAAAAGAATACAGGATGACAAATGATCCCGGATGGATGAACGCGCCGATGAAAAATGAGCTTTTGGATGAAGACGGTCGTAGTTAGGGTTTGCAAGATGCTCACCATACAATGATAACGAATTGGTCTGTGTATAAAAGAATTGGTTCCCGTCTGTGCCATCAAGGTTATCTAAGTTTAGGGAAGATTTCATGCTTCATGTTTTTTTTTTTTTACGAACTTTTGCTTTGAAAGACACTTTAAATTTTCACTTAGAAAGATTATAAAAATTATATATATTTAGTTTACAACACTATCTATCTACCACATCATTCATCTCATAAAGAATTAGAAGATTCTACAATAACATTTTCAAAAAGGACGGGGACGGGGACGGAGGACGGGGACAGGTACGGGGGACGGGGACAAGGGGACAAGGACGGGGGGACGATGGATTGGAGGGAAAGGGCTAGGGGATGGGGAGGTGGGGACTCAACACAAAAAAATGTTGTGTCCAGAGGACACAAGATCCCCTAGTATACATATATAATTGCACTTGCAAAAGTTGACCCGGCTGGCGGTACAAACTATTGTTGCAGTGTCACCCATCAACACAATACACTCATCCCTCCCACGACTTATACCTCTGCTAAGTTATAATGCCACTAACTTATATCCTTTGCAAACTATAACCTCAACTAAGGGCCGCTTCACACTATGCCCAAGTCGAGTGACCGTTCATCAAAATGAGTGGCCAAACTATGGCGAGAGGCCAAACTTTTTTGCCAAAAAAATACATTAAATAATATAGATTGAAGGTTTGGCCGGTCGTGGTGTGAAGCCCCAAAGGCCAAGTCCAATGTCCAAACTCCATATCATTACGCCAAAAAAAAATCAGCCAAAATAATCAACCAAAAAATCAGCCAGAAAAAATCAGACCAAAACTCGGTCTCTTTCATGTAACGGTCTAGATCTTGTCAGTTTTTTATTATTAAAGTGATAAAATTCGACGGACTCTCGATTGTAGTTTGGGTCAACTAAAATCGGCGACCTAAATTTTGCTCGAGAGGCCGTCGCTTTGGCGCCAAAACAATCCAAAAGTGTTGCCATGTTGGACAACGGCCTTTGGAGTTTGGGCACAGGTGTGAAGGCCCAAGGTCCGGACTTTGGCCATTCAAACAATCTCATTGGTGGAAATCGACGGCCACTCGACTTGGCCACCAAGTGTGAAGCGGCCTTAAGTTCTAACCAGTGTTGCCATATGATTAGTGCTGACGTGACTCAGAATTATAGCACATAATCGGTGGATGATATTGTTGTTTTATGTTTTTGAGACCAATCAATTGCTATATCACTATATCAGCCAACAATGCTACTATTCATTCACATGTCACTATTCGATCACAAAAAGATCACTATTCAATTACAATAGTGCCACGATCCTCACATGTGCTACCATCTTCCTTCCAAGACTGTTTTGATTGGTTTTTAAACACTTATTGAGCTATTTAACCATCCAACTTGCCTACGAATAGGGTTCAACAAGGCCAACTCAAGTCGGCAAGGCCATATGACATTTTCACATGCCACCTGACGTGGCACTTGATGCTAGGCCAATTTTAGGAAATGACAGTAGGTGGATGGAGATGAAATTGTGCTGAAGTTACCAAGTCCTCTACTAAACCACCACTGACTTTTGACCTCTACTAAGTTCTTACCACCTCCATTAACCGGCACTAGATTTGGCTGTAACTTTAGAAAGGCGTAAGTGTACCTATTTTTCCCCTTCTTCATCACAGATTTGAAGTTCAATACTGAGCATCATCTTACTCTATTATTATTTATTTATTTTCCTCTTCCTTCATGAAATTGAAGCTTGTCATTGAGTTTCAATTTTAGATAATGAAACAAGAATGGAAGAGATTGTAAATGTAAGAAGTATTTTCAAAGAAGACATGGAATTTTATAGATTTGGCTATTCAATTGCACCATTTTTTTTTATTATTTATGATAAGTATACATTCTTTAGAGTTATCCGCAAAGTACCCCAAATCCTCAGTTTCTAACCTGTAAAATGGGAAAGTCAAGGTTGCCGAGTCCACTGGCAGGGTTTCACTGTAGACCTTGAATAGAACACTAGATAGACTAGTTTTTGAGCCCTAGAATTCCCAAACTCCAGTTTGTGCGTGGCATTTATTTTAAGCAAACTCTGACCCTTCAAGTCATGCACAACTCTAGGATTGTAGGATACATGCCAGAGTGTGATGACGTTCATGATTGTTCTTGTTTGTTTTTGGGAGATTTGTGCCACTTGTGCCATAAATGACACCTCCTCAAAACCCTCAAATCCTTAATATTTTTCACAGGATTACTTTGCAGCTACACTCAAATACAGGTTAGATTCTCTTTTGGATGAAAAAAGGAGGACAAAAGACCGGTTTCCTGTACGAATAACTCATTTGAGTCAAATCTGATTTTAATATGGTGGAAAATTGTACTAATAACATACAAGAGCCTTGTTTGTTTTTGAAGTCATCTTTACTAAAATTTCAAATTTGTACTTGACATATTTAATCAAATCGAATAAATTTTCCTTTTTTATTCAAGTTCTCCATTGGTATATTTCAATGGTCTTGGATTGTCCATAGTTCAAATGAAGTTTAGGCGATTTGATAGGATATCCCCCATGGGGCCACAAGGTGGTGGGACCAAACCCTGCCCATACTTTATTTTTGAATGGGGCCTTACTTATAGCAAAAGAGCATATACTGGGGTTAACAATTGCCGTCGGTCCCAAATTTGTCAAAAAAGTCCAAAAAAAGTCTCTGGACTCCCCAAAATAAGAGGGCCAGTAAAATGACCCCACGCAATTAAGGTAGGGCCTACCTCGGACAAGTCCGAGCGTGGGATATCCTGTCAGAGCGTGGGGATATCCTGTCCGCGCCATGTTTGGCGCCAAACCTGGCAGTCACGTCCTGCTGGCATACATAACATCTCGATTGGCAGTTTGCGATACATAAAGACTCGTTTCACTGAAGATGCTGCCCATTTTCAGACACACGCAGGTTATTCCGGAAGCAACACATTTCACGTGAAGGCCTGGTCGTTTCAGATCGCACGTGAAGGCATGCTCGATTTCAGATCCCACTTGAAGGCCAGCTGGTTTCAGATCCCAGCATCTCATCGAAAGTGGTGCAGAGCTATATATGAAATATTCAGAGCTGGATACAATAGAGATTTCCTGAAAGTACTCAAGGTTTAAAGTTTAAACCCTGACTGTCACCCCAAAACGTTGATATTGGTGGTACACCTATTAGTCTACTTGTTTGTGAGAAACCGATTTGACAGGACATCCCCCACGCTTGGACTTACTGGGTGGGGGATGAGGTGGTGGGGCCAAAACCTGGCCCCTATTTTGTTTTTGAATGGGGGACTAAATTTAGCGAAAGGGGGACCTGTAGACTAAATTGGGGCTGTAGGCCCCAATTTAGTTTTAAAAAAGCCAAAAAAGCCTCTGACCCCCCCAAAATGGGAGGGCCAGAAAAATGAACCCATGCAATTAAGACGGGGCCCACCTCGGGTAAGTCCGAGCGTGGGGGACGTCCTGTCCGCGCCGTGAGAAACATGGTGGTTTGGTTAACTTTGGGGTTAATTCCATGAATTATGGTCCGTTTTCAGCCAACCAACATGCTATAGGGTTAATCCTCTAGGCACAGTCACCGTCCAAACATAGATGCAAGGTGGCATTGGTGACTCCAAATTACTAATTTGATTACATTAGCTTGTTCCATGTGCGTGGCCCATATAATATGCAAGGTGAGAATTTCCACCCTGCAAATATTGCCGTATTTAAATCTCACCCTACTGTGGGGAATAGAGAAAGACACCAGGTCCTTAACCCCTAGAGGACCACAACCACTTTCGCTCTAAAACCAGTCCCAAACTGCCACTGCCATATAGAGACATGAAAATCAAATTTTTATGTGAATTTTGGATTTTCAACCGTCAGATCTTAAAAAAGACTTCTATATAGACATGCCGTAAAAATTTGGTTGCAATCCACCGCACGGATTGATAGATTTCAGTGTTTGAAGTCAAACCAATTATTCATTTTCTTCCCTGCGTTGAGTAGATCATCAGACTTTGACTTCACTTTGTATCAGATTTTTGCATTGTACAAGGTCTAAATCTCTTACCATTGTCTTAAGTATGATGTTATTTCCCAACACACCAATTTTTAAAGGGTAAAAAGGGGTGTAGCATATTCAAAACAAGTGTGCAAGGAGTGGAGGTTCAAAAATTGCCATTTCATGTTTTTTTTTGTTGTGAACTACGTATGTATTTGAATGATAATCCAAACAGTCAATAAGGAGGTTTTCACCACATACTGTTGTTGAAAAATTAAAAAGTGAAAAATATGAAGATCTCTAGGTTTTAAGTAGAAAAGATGATTTTTTTCCCCGTTGCCCGACAATGTGTTAAAATGTTTGACTTGGAATAAAATGCCTTTCTAAACTAAAGACAAGATTTTTTTTTGAAAAATTCCAAAGAAGGAAATATTCTTTATATGTGTGAAAAATCTAAATGTCAATAGAAACTTTTGTCAAAAAATTTGGAGGTGCCCGGAGTCCCCACTTTTGGCTTTAAGTGGTACTAACTTTCAAACCACAAATCCAAAAAATAAAATAAAAATATTTCCACAAAGCTCTTATCAGAGGCTATCTTGTATCAAGTTTTCATTTAAAAAGGATTTTTTTTCAAATTGTAGGTACATGCCCAAAATCCAATTTGACCCCGGGGGGACATTTGGTCCTTTAGGGGTTAAAGGATGCTCCACTAGGTCTTTTTGGCTGACACAAGGCAGCCACCCTTTAAAACTCAGACTTTCAAGAAAAATCTAATGTCATGATACTTATTTGACAGAAGACGTTGTCTTACAGATCGGTGATTGGATCTCTGATCCCATAATCGAGAACTCTACCATAGTATTAAATTGAATAGTTCTGTCATATATGAGTCTACTATATTTGAGTTTTCCTGAAAGTGCTTTCTGAAGGGGCAAGTCAGGAGGAATATGGTGCCAGATAGTGTGAGATGTATAAACGTCAAAATAGAGAGCATGAGAAAATTTCATATCGCTTTATTCTGCACTAATTAAATGTTTTGCAGTTAATGCTCTTGGGCCCTACCCCATGCAAGCTAAAGTTCCCCCATAGTACCTTGAGTTCTCACAGGGTTGACCAATAGTTCCCCCAAACCTTTCCCAAGTCAAGTCACCATGTGCATGTGGTCTCGGTTACTAACATAAGACCTTAAGATTTGGGGTATCTATACAGTGAATGACTTGTAAACGCTTTAACTTTTCACTCTTCAAATATTTTTATCGACCATGTCGACTATGATCCCTCTCTTTGAATTGTATAGATTTTTGTGCTCGTAGTAAAAATTTATATCAAAAGTAAAAACTTACAACATTTACAAGTCCTTATACCCATGAAGAAGAAGAACGCCGCAGGAGGCCGGTGTGAATAAAATGTCCGTTCATTCCACCACTAAGTCCATGCCCACCGGACATGGGTTAGTAGTATGGAACTACTTCCCCCTTTCGAGGGTGGAATTATACCCATGACACTAAATATCAAAATCAGTGTAGTGGTGCCATGTGACTAGTATTGACGTGTTTGAGAATTATAGCACAAAATTGGTGAATGATGTTATTGTTTTATGTTTTTGAGACCAATCAATTACTGACTCAATAGTGCTACTATTCCTTCTCATGTCACTATTCAATCACAATTGTGCCACAATCCTCACATGTGCTGCCATCTTTTTATCAAGACTGTTTTGAGTGGTTTTCAAACAATTTTTGAGCTTTTCCACCATCCAACTCACCTATGAACAGGTCAAGTTGGCATGGTCATGTGACATTTTCACATGCCATGTGACGTGGCGCTTGATGCTAGGTCAGTCTTAGGAAATGACAATAGGTGGATGGAGATGAAATTGTGCTGAAGTTACCAAGTCCTAGACTACTAAAGCTACCACTAACTTTTGACCTCTACTAAGTTCTTACCACCTCCATCCATTGTGCTAGATTTGGCTATAGCTGATGGATTATGGGAGGAATGAGTGTAGATCGATCCTTAGAAAAAACACATGATAGATTGAGAGGAGATAGCGTTGTTTTCTTCCAGAAGAGGAGATCCGAAAGAGATACCATTGTTTATGGTTGTAGGAATAAGTAGCAATGAACGACCTGGAGGTGGCACCAAGAGTGTTCGTTCATTCCCACTCATCATTTCCACTCGTTTGGTTTCGATCCATTTAATGTCTGCGTTAATTATACATAGTACACTAACATGATTCACAACGTATGCCTTGTTAAGACAAAGTATGCTAGCATATGTGGCGTGAGTGGGGTGTGTGTGAGTAAATTTTGACGATTTTGACCCTTTTTACAACTATCTCCAAAAATGGACTTCTTTGGAAACTTAAACCACATCTAACCCCGAGGTCGATGCCAATACTGATGGTGCCGAGGTTAGACATGTCAACGCCTTTTAGCTCATGCAACATTCTTGCCACGCTGGACGGTAGCAGCCACGAAGATGACATGGCGCCAAAGTGTCAAAATCTCGGCGCCATGACAGTTGGCACTGAGCCTAGACATAGGTGTTTGCAGCAGTTCCATATCACATTACCGGCGCCAAAAAGTATCACATTATCAACACCAAATTATCTAGAGTAAGCTATTTATATAAAATACCAACAAGTAAAGCATCAACAATCATTCCTCCAAACCTTCAATTTAATAACTAACAGATTTTAATCGGCAACAAGAGAATAAATTTCATGGCAAGTCATATGAAGAAGAAGAACGTCGGTCTCCAAAGGAGGCCGACGTGAATAAAGTGTTTGTTCGTTCAATTCAACAACATATAAACAATTCATGTACCGATTTCATACGATTGATGGACATAGGAACAATAAACTCAAATAATCCTAACTCAATAAAATGATTAATCAACAATTTAATCTTAATAAAATACATACATACATGGAGGAATGACAAACTAGCATCATACATCTAATACAAATGAATTGTATTACAAGAAATTGAGGGATTTGGAGGAAAATAGGGTTTCAAATTTTTTGACAAAATGCGACCAAATCAAACGTCTCAAATCACTGACAATATAGGAGCCTTTCAGCTCGTACTGCTCACCTTGGACCTTAGGCAACCTTCTCCACAATAGTTAGAGTTCGCAATATTTTCATCTCCACAGCAGCCTACAAGTAACTTTGGCGGCGTAGTGGTATTTGTTGTCTACACAGCAGTTTCATACCTCCACTGGTCATAGGTAACTTATGGGATTATTATTGCGGGGTTGTTTATCCTAATGGGCGTCTATCTAACCAAAAAAAAGATTTTTTTGTTGGTTGGCCTTTTCTCTTGTGGCGCCTGTTGAAGGGGTTTCAGTGGAAAAGGGGAGCAGTGAAAGAGTTTATCTTTAGGGATGGATCCCAAGTGAAAAACGCAAAATATCCGGTCGGGTTTGGTAGATTTTGGAGATGGAGTGAGAACGAGGTGGGAAGAGGCGTGTCGGTTTGTGCAGCGCTTCAGGGCTGCAAGTAGGATTGACCCACTTGCAGCCTCTGGGCGCTACTTATGTTAGAGGGATCGGCACCATTTGTCATGGCGCCGATCATAGCTACACAAAGGCTACACTAGAAGACCCAAAACGCCTAAGTCTAGGCTTGGCGCCAATACTAGACATGTGAGTGCCACGTCATCTACACGACATGTCAACGTCCAGCGTGGCAAGGTGTTTGGCGCCATTTAAAGTGGCGCCGACATGTACATGTTTGGCACCGTCGGGGTTGGCACCGTCCCTAGGGTGAAATGTGGTTATAGTTTCCAAACAAATCCATTTTGGAAATTAATCGCTAAAAAGGGTCAAATTGGTCAAAATTTACTATGTGTGATGTGCATCATTCATATTCTCTCGGAAAATAAAGTAGATTCTATGGAAGGGGAAGATGTTGCTTTAGGACAATGAAGTTATGATAAACATATACGTGTACATTTCAACAAGGGGTATGGATTTTTGTGTCTTGTGCAAAAAAGAAAAAAGAAATTTTATGCAAAAATAGTTGCAATTTTAGCCCTTCACCCCTGCCATTTTTTTTGTGCAAAAGACATAAAATGCATGTTTTTGCACAAAAGTTCCAAATGCATGTATTTTCGGAGCTTTTTGAAATTTACAAATACACATCTTGATTTTTTAAATTCTTTTTGGAAAAGTATAGGTGCGCTCGGGAGCCAAAACGCCTCACTTCAGATTGTATCCCCTTATCCGGTGGGCATGGTCTTAGAGGTGGAAGGAAGAGACACTTTATTCACGGCGGCTCCTACGGAGACCGGCGTTCTTCTTCTTCTTCTTCTGTATCCCCTTCTCTAACTCTCTCGACACTGGTTGTCGCCTTGTGGGTCGTTTAGCCCATAGACTTGGTTCACACATCGGCGTGGATGTACTTTCTAATGCGTGCGAGGCTGTGAATATCATTGCATCATAAATCCATAACACTTTGTTGTAGTGTTCAAGATATTTACTAACATATATCTCTATGTATATGCAATTACTAGCCATCTGTTTTTGTACCTGACTCCGTATCCGAGTAAAATATATGGATATAAATACAAGGTGAGCTATATCCACCCTTATCTAGCCCATTTTCACCCCCTAAATGCAAGTACATGGTCAAGTAGAAAATAGAGAATAGCTCGTTAACCCTTAAACACCGGAGCCTATGACCGTGGAAGAATCCCAATTTCCATTCAACTGTGTCCTCTGATTTTTCATTCAATGAAAGTGGAAATTATTAAATATCACTTTTTAGAGAAGAAATCACATTTTTCATTATGTCACGAAAATCATAGATTTTTTGGTGAAAATTTGAAATTATTGTGAATTTTTTGAAGAAAAAGTGAAGAAAAGTCATATTAAATACAAATTGTGCTAAAAAAATTCTGAAAATTTCACCAGAGGTAGACATCATAGTGCCAAAACATGTGGTGTAAATGAAACTTCTATGTTCAGCTAAAAATAGTGAATTGGTTGCAGGGTCAAATTTCAAATTGCAATAGCTTATTCAATTTTACGTATTTAAAAAAATAATTTAGAATTGAAATGGATACAGGACTTCATAAACTTCGTTTTTTTTAGTTGGACTCAAATTTTTAAAATATCACTTTGATGGATCAAATTCATATTTAAAGCTAGAACAAGAAGTTTCTCAAATCCACTACATTAAGATCCGTATCACAAACATTTTCTTTCGTAGATAAAACATGATGACCTCAATGAGGCAGGTTCCATCATTATCTTTTGCTTACGCATTCAATAAATTCTTCACCAAATAAAAAGGATGAAAAATGATCATTTACATCGCTGCTCATCCCCAAATGCCATCCAAGAGCGAGAAAGTGGCTGCGGCGATTAAGGGTCAATGAAATTTTAGGGTGGATCTAACAAACAACAATTGAGTTATTCGTAAAGGGAACTAGTCTTTTGTCCTCCTTTTTTCATGGAAATGAAAATCTAACCTGTATTTGAGTGTGGCCGCAAAGTAATCCTTTGAAATAAATTCAAGATTTGAGGGTTTTATGGAGGTGTTATTAATGGCACAAATGGCACAAATCTCCCAAAAACAAACAAGAACGTCATGACAATCTAGCATGTATCCTACAATCCTAGAGTTGTGCATGACTTGAAGGGTCAAAGTTTGCTTAAAATAAAAGCCAGGCACAAACTGGAGTTTAGGAATTCTAGGGCTCAAAATCTAATCTATCCAATGTTCTATTCAAGGTCTATAGTGAAACCCTGTCAGTGGACTCGGCGACCCTAGGTTTTCCATTTTATAGGTTAGAAACTAAGGGTTTGGGGTACATGATGGATAACTCTAATACAGAAACAACAAATTTGCATATTAATCGAACTGATGTTTCGCTTGGCCGTCAATTGTAGGCCGATGACCATTGTATGTAGTACTTGCTTTCATTCTTAATGCAAAGACACGCAGATCTCCTGCTGGTTCTCGAATTTCATATCTTGCTTAGTTCGGCGACAACAAAGAAAATTGAAATATCAAACGTACCAATAATTGTTACTCTCAAACAGAATTGCGTACACAATAACTGGTACTGTTGAAACATGCCAAAAAAAAAAGACTTTAGAAGTTTTCATCGAGGAAAGTAATTAGCGTTCCAAGCGTAGCTGATGGATTCTTAGTGGTGGATGATAATGGATTCTTAGTAGTGGATGATGGCAGAAAGGAGTAATTTGCACGCCCATCCCTCGAACGATCGCTCTATAAATCTGCCATCTCAAAGTGTGGTATGCAAGTAGTAATCTGCAGGTTGCTAGCTAGCGAAGTAGCGAAAATGGGCGGAGAGAGCCGCGGCAGCATTGCCTTCTTCGCTACCTACAGGCCGCCGGTGCCGCTCGACATCTTCTCCTGCCCTGTCCTGCCCTCCTCCCCCCGCGACGAGCTCCACCTCACCGACGGCGTCTCCTACAACTACAACTGCCGCCCCATCCCTCCCGCGGCGCTCAAGGTCCTCCTCCAGCGCCCCAAGCTCGCAACCGAGGGCGGCGCCAGCGACGCTGACGTCGATGCCAATCGCGTCTCCGGCTTCGTCTTCGTCTCCGAGAGAGACGACAGCCTAGAGACGCTCCGCATCGCCCTGCGGTTCAATGCCGACAAGAAGGTGAAGGTGTTCAGCCTGGCCGACATCTACGGTGCCACCGAGTTCGGCGGCACGCGCCTGGAGGACAGCGGCTGCATCGGCGGAGGCTACAAGGTGGGTTCTCGCACCGTCGACCACTCGCTCATCTACGTCTCCACCAAGGAGCCGGTGCAAGAACGCCGCAGCCCCTGGACCGTCGTCTACAAGACCAACCTAAAAACCGGCAAGACCGATCGCCTCACTCCCAAAGGTAATTTCTTTCTCTCGTCGTGAATTGAGTAATCTCATCTTCTTAATTGCACTGTGTATGTGTGCTATATGCAGGGGTCTTTGATTTGAGCCCCGCCGTGTCGACGTCGGGGAAGAAGGTGGCGGTGGCGTCGTTCCAAGGGAATGGCTGGGGGGGTGAGATCGAGGACCTGCGGACCGACATCTACGTGATGAACGTGGAGAAGCCGCTGGAACGCGTGCGGCTGATCACGAACGGCGGGTGGCCGGCGTGGGCCAGCGATAACGTCATCTTCTTCCACAGGAAAGTCGGTGAGATCTGGGGCGTCTTCCGGTTCACCATCAGCACCAGGGAGACCGTCCGAGTTACACCGGAGGCATTCGACGCGGTGACTCCGGCGGCCATCAGCGAGACCAAAGTGGCAGTGGCCACCATCCGCCAGAAGTCCAAGTTCAGCGACGTCCGCGAGGTGGCTCAGTACCGCCACATCGAGATCTTCGACGCGGCCGCGCCGGGGAATCCGCCGGTGCAGATCACCCAGAAGACCAGGCCCAAAGGCGACCACTACAACCCCTTCGTGCTGGACGATGGCGGCCGCGTCGGGTACCATCGCTGCAGGAGTGACCTTCTGCAGCACGGCGATGACGTCCCTCGTAACTTTCACAAGCTGGAGTCCCCTGTGAAGGACGTCGGGCTGTTCCGGGTGTCCGGCGTGTTCCCGACCATCTCCAAGGACGGCTCGAAGCTGGCCTTCGTGGACAACGAGTTCAAGGCCGTGTGGGTCGCTGACAGTAAGGGGCTGCGCATCGTGTACGAGACCAAGGGCCCCGACAGCATCTTCTCCCCGATGTGGAACCAGAACCCCGGCTTGGACGTTCTCTACGTCTGCATGGGCCCCTCCTTCAACGCCGCCAAGCCGCTGGAGATCTTTGCCATTCCCAACGTCTCCACCGGCGTGCGGCAGCGCCGGATGCTCACCAAGGGCGCGTTCAACAACGCGTTCCCGTCGAGCAGCCCGGACGGGAAAAAGTTCGTGTTCCGGTCGACGAGAGACGGCGGGGAGAAGAAGCACAAGAACCTGTATATCATGGAGGACGCGGAGGTTGGGGAGTACGGTGACGGGACGGTGACGCGGCTGACCAACGGGGAGTGGACCGATACCCACTGCCAGTGGTCCCCGAATGGGGACTGGATCGTCTTCTCGTCGACGCGCGACAAGCCCAAGGATGCACCAGAGAAGGACAACGGCCTGGACCCGGGTTTCTTCGCCGTGTTCCTCGTGAAGGCTAGCGACCCGACGGTGGTGATCCGGGTGCTGAAGAGCGGGGACGACGTGGGCGGGCACGTGAACCACCCGGTGTTTAGTCCGGATGGGAGGAGTATCGCGGTGACGGCGGACCTGGCGGCGGTGTCCGCGGAGCCGATCTCGCTGCCGCTGTTCCTGCACTCGGTGAGGCCGTACGGGGACATCTTCGCGGTGGACATCAACACGGAGGACATAACGAAGAACAGGGACGTGAAGAAGTTTCATCGCATCACGCACAGCCGGTACGAGTACTCGACGCCGGCGTGGACGGTGTTCGCGACGGACGATCCGAACGCGCAGTGGAACGTGCTGGTGAAGAAGGACTCGTACACGCCGGCGTGCCCGTACGCGTACCCGGACGGTGGCGAGAGCTGGCACATGACTGGGCACCTCTGCATCCCCAAGAGGTGTTGCTGATTAATTGCTGCCGTGCTTAGGTTGATCGATGAATATAACGAGCAAGTAATGTTGTTGCAAAATAATACTTTTCTGGTGAAAATACCATTATCCTAGTAGAAACGTTTTTTCGGACGTGTGCTAGTAAACCTTTATTGTCATCCTCTAAAGGTTCACAAAAAAATATAACAATCGGGAGTGTGCGAACATCCACCCCTTGCACAGTTGTTTCGGAATACACTACACCCCTTCCTCACCTCTTAAAATTGGTGTATTATAAATTCTAAATCATACTCGACATGGTGCCATCTAATTTAAACCGCCGGTTCAAAAATTCCACACCAAATGCTGTGTACGAAAAAGCTGACACGAAGTAGAAGTTTGGATGCTCTCCCTTGCTCATTGCACAACCGGTTTGGACATGTTTGCTACCGTAGAATGGTCATGAGAATATTAACCCTTAAGCGTTGGACATGAACCTGTGTTTAATTGAGAACAATAGACCTGTAACCTCTGGTTGTGTATCAAAGATATGTGGTGGCATGGAAAATGTCAAATTTGAAGAAGGATTATCCTAGCACAAGAGAGAGGGGAGTTAGCTAAGACACAGTCGAGTTTCAGTACAACAGAACACAAAAATTGAGTGAGAAATGCTGATTTTGGTACAGAAACTGCATTTTATAGCGCTGGGCCTGCTGATGAGTAAAGGATTTTTAAAAAATTAACAGTTGACACGGTTTTATGAGATTCATCATCTCAAATCAAGCTCAGAAATAGGTCGAGAGCTGTAAGCATGAAGAAGAAAAGCAAGAAATTGAAGGAAAATTGAGAAGTGATGAGTTATAGAGGTGGCTGGAAAAGTGTACAGAAGCGCAGTTTTATGGGTGGTATAGCTGTGTACAGCCCGCAGCCCGCCATGAGCATGCCAAAATCAGCCCGGAGTCCGACATTACCTGCCCGACATTACTTGACAATTCTGATCACATCACCATTGATTGATCAAGTCAAGGTCAAGGTCATGTTCTGAGGGCGATGACGTGGGTTTATTCAATGAAACATTACATGAAACACATGTGTGTCAAATTCTGATTGGCAATGACGTGCTTGGAACGATGAATGGATGGATTGGGGGCTACTGGTCGTGGGATCAACCCACATGTTTGAGGGTCAGTTTCGGTTTCTTTACGTTTTTGACACTCACAATCATGTTTGGTATAGTAAGTGATTCTTGGTGGCTCGTAAACAACTCTTCTTTGGAATTGAAAGACTCCCATCCATAACATGCCCCATATGCCCTACAACGGACCCAGACACATGACTTCATGTTCTACTCAAATGCCAAAACCACCACATACACTCCCTAATAGTTAAAAGACATAATAAAGCAGTAGGGGAAGTCAAAAAACTAATCACCTCCTACAACAAATCGAGATGTTTTATATTAATGAACACCGGCACCTTTAATAACAAACCACAAGAAAATACGGTCCCCCCTTGGCTACTCCCATGTTCATGTGAGACTCAAAGATGCCACTGCAATGCTAGTAGGCTCAAACCGGACATACTTTGTGTTAGAGGCTTATCATATAAAGATCCACCACCCGACCACATAAACCAAGATTACACCATTCAATTCATTGAATTCACATATTGCAACGATAGATTTTCCCCGGAAACAATTCAAAACAAAATAGATAAATACCAACCCCTCATTGATGACATCATTGCCCTTGGTTGGAATGTGGACCCCCTCATTGTGATCACATCTGGCGCTCGAGCCACCACCTTTATCCCATCTATGAAAACTCTAGAAGATACCTTCAAAATACCCATCGAAACAATTAAAACCACCTTTAAAAACATTAACACCACCGCTATTCAATATGCCATGTCCATTTTACTCCATAAACGAAAAATTGAAAACAACCAACCTCTCCCCAGCACGCACGACCCCCTATAGAACTACTCATTCACACCTCCAAACAACAAAATCCCTTTTAATTAAGAAACACCCCTTTCCTCCCCTCTTTTCTCCCGACCTCTCTTTAAACTATCGTTAGGTTATTTTGGTGTTTTTGCTTTTTGTTACATAGTGTCTATCCTCGAGAGGGGGAAGTAGTTCCTTACTGCTAATCCCTTGTCCGGTGGGCATGGTCTTAGTGGTGGAACGAACAGACACTTCATTCACGCCGGCTCCTTCGGAGGCCGGCGTGCTTCTTCTTCTGATTCTTGGTGTAGTTGCAGTCCTTTTCCACTACACTACTGTAATTCAGAACTCACAAGTTGTGGTATAACACCACCAAATTGGATGCACCCTTCTCTTATAAAAAGATATATTCAAAATAATCTTTGGCATATTGGCATTAGTTTATTGGCAAAGAATTTTACCAATGTAGCAAATTACTAAATTCATTATCTTCTTTACCTCAACTAGCAAAACAATGGAATTTGAATCCAAGTCAAGGTCTTATTCCTTTTGGATTTCACAAGTTACTCAAAGATTTCACTTTGTATACAATAAGACCTAAATTATTCATATACTTTGTGGAATAACATAGACTACTTCTATCTCCTAGCATCAATATAATTCTATATATATAGAAATACCATATATATGGTGATGATAATTTAATTGAATGAGTACATTAATTATTCCTAATTCCCACATCATTTTTTTTCCTGCAAAATCTCAAAATTAGTATTGGGGCTAAATTTTACTACTTGAAGCTACTTTCTTCTAGCTAATGTTCTAACTAAACATATCCTACGAGTAGACACACGTCACCTAAAAGCCCTTGACCTCCAAATCTCTCATCACACTACTTTTACATTAAAAAAAACTTAGTATCATCTTCATTAAATTCCCTCCCCCATTATTAACCAATGACCATCCTCTATAAAAAATGCCTATTATAGTTTTTCTATAATGAATTTTTTAGAGTAAAACTCAATATGAATGAAATTTATTGAAGAGGTAGAAAGAGCTTGCATATTTGCAATCATAGGATTGGATATGCAAGATCGTCTTTAGATAGGATATGGAGATTCCAAGAAGCCAAAGTTATTGCCCCCCATTACCATGCAACCTACTGTATGTTGTCCATGGTCACAACCCGCCCTTATGACCTTGCAATTTTTGAAACCATTTATGAAATTTGTGAATATTTGAAATCATTTTTTTCCCTTATTCAATTTATACTTTCCTTTTTACAGATTTATCTGATCTGATTTGTATGAAATCAAATTATTATACAAAGTTTTCTTTGTTTAAAATTTAAATGATCTTCTAAAGATAAATCTAATCCACACTTGATTTGTTCATTGATTTACGATATATATAAAAAATGATTTATAATGATCAAATTTATTTTATGATTATGATCTAAGTTTACATTTCAAATTCACCTTCACTGTACAACTTTGGCTTCATATTTCATCGTCCAATTTTTTTTGCTTCTCAGTATCAGACTTTTCCACCTACTTTGCTAGAAAAGTAAAATATAACACCTGGATAAGTTCTGCAACACATTCTTCACTCACCATATGGTACGAGTGCTTGAGAGGATGGCTGAGTAGTTTTGGTCACAAACTTCCCAAAATGGGCATGTATGTAAGCATGCGCACATGGTTGAGGACGAAGTGCCCGTTAGGTTGTGGCAACCCGTGGCGGGATCCACTCAGCAGGGCTCGGATCGTGAACCTATGCGCGCACATGCATTGGAACTGATTACAAAACCCCCCGATTGAAAAAATTGAAAAAATTGAAAAAGTGAAAAAATGAAAAAAGTTCTCTTGAACCGGGGCCCTAGCTAGGGTTCCTTCTCGGTTTGGAGGGCTCGCCCCATCTGGGCAGCCAAGCCCTAACCCAGGAAATCCGGAGCCAGATGGGGGCCGCATGGCAGCCGTATGGGTCCCATGTGCGGCTGCTTTGTATAGGGACAGGCCTGGCCGGGAGGGCCTCTTCATGCATAAGGCCACATGTGTTTTCAATGCATGCCGAGGCTTTTTGCGGTGGCAGGCTTTAGGTTGTGAGATCTCATAATGCTTGAATGCCGCGAATATTCCGCAATGTGAGGTTCTCCGAATTGTACGGGGAGAAAAACAGCTCGGCTGTTACGAACATGAGCATCACCCAGAGAAGTTAGTCAAGATGCTAATGACATACCCATTGTAATTTCAGTTTAGTGACTCTCAATGCAGTAGTTTTGTAATTATGACCGAAAAGCCGTGAAAGTCTCAATGTTATTCTAGAGACTTTGTCTTGAAATTGAACGAGACTTAGCCAAGGTGTCACAGAGTTAGAATTTGGTGAAGCAGGCTTGAGGTTTGGTGTGACAGACTTAGGATTTGGTGTGGTAGACTTGGGCTTTGAGGTGGAGGTGCGGCAAGCGTATTGAATTGTTGATTAACCCCTAAAGTTCCTTGACATTTTCTGTCCAAAACTAGTCCAAAACTGCCATAGTCAAACATGGCCGCAATAATCACATTTTTTAGAAGAATTCTCAACTTTTAACCGTAAGATCTAAAACTATACTCATGTATAATAATCCTGTAAAATTTTAGTTGCAATCCATTGCACGGATGTGAAGATTATAGTGTTTGAAGTGCAAGAAGTAGTTTTTTTCCCCTCTTGCCCAACAAAGTCAACTCACTTTGACTAAGCATATCTTCTAGTTTTTATAGTACATTGTGTTGGAAACCATTACCAATGCAAAGAACATGATGTTAGCTAAGTGTGCAAAATTTGAGGTCATTTCGAGTGGTACATCATGCTCAAATAAATACTTTAGCGAAAGGGGGTATAAAACAATGCAAATGACTACAAATGAAGTGAGAAATTATTTGCTGACTACAAATTTCTAAATTTAGAAATCCGTACGGTTGAAATGTGGAATTTAATTTTTACTTATTTTAGATATTTTTTTCTTCTAGAACGGGTAAAATCTCTAATTTTAATGAATTTATTGAATTATTCAAATATTATAGGTGAGGGCAGGGCTTCAAAACGGGGACCCTTCAAGAATGAAGGGCCACGTCATTCACCCACTCCCCCTTGAAGTCAGGGTCTTCCAATAATTGACTTGAACCGAAGACTTGTCTTCATCCAAAACAATAAATGAATTGAGAAAAAATCTCGAGACTTGGGCCCGCCGAACATGCCATCCTCTGTGCGGGACCCGCGCAGCTTTTGCAGTGGCCTGCCACTGCAGCCGGGCTGGTCCTAAAGCCGGCCGCCGTTTTTTTTTTTTTTTTTTTCCTTCAAAATCCATTAATGCATCAGCTCGAAGGTTAATATTTTTATAAATTCTAGAATTTTTTTAAAATGTAAAATTAATTATAATTTTGGTACATCCCCTCCTACAATTGTTTTGAATATGTTACACCCATTGGCTATCTCTACAACTTGGTGCAAGGATTGAATATCACAATGGTCATGAATTTAGACCATATGTTGTGGGAAAATTGAAAGGAGGTGAAGTCAAAGTTTTTTGATTACTCAACACATTGAACAAAATGAACCATTTTATGTACTTCAAACACTACATCCTTTCATCTACAACTATACATATAGATAATGCACATAAACAATTATAACTATCAATAAAAGGAATGTACAAAATTATATAGATATTGATAAATATAATAACTAACACTACAGATGCATAAATATACTAATGAATTAAGAATTTGTTTCATTACAAAAGTTCATGGTTTTCAATTTAGCAACCTCATAGATGTTTCTTGTAAAGAATTGACTAGAATAAAATTGCAATATTTAATCTTTTAAGGATTAATACTACATTACCTCTGTGCATAAGTCATGATGTAATTCTAGAAAATATAACATTTTAACCCCTAAAGGACCAAACGTCCCCGTTGGATCAAATTGGATTTTGGGCATGTACCTAAAATTTTAAAAAAAATCCTTTTTATTTGAAAATTTTATACAAGATAGCCTCTAACAAGAGCTTCTTGGAAATATTTTTATTTTATTTTTTGGATTTGTGGTTTGAAAGTTAGTACCACTTAAAGCCAAAAGTGGGGATTCCAGGCACCTCCAACTTTTTTGACAAAAGTTTCTATTGACATTGAGATTTTTCACACATATAAAGAATATTTCCTTCTTTAAAAAATTTCAAAAAAAATTCTTGTCTCTAGTGTAAAAAGGCATTTGATTCCAAGTCAAACATTTTCACACATTGTCAGGCAACGGGGGAAAAAAAATCCATCTTTTCTACATAAAACTTAGAGATCTTTATATTTTTTACTTTTTATTTTTTCAACAACAATATGTGGTGAAAACCTTCTTATTGACCGTTTGGATTATCATTCAAATACATACGTAGTTCACAAAAAAATAAAACGTGAAATTGCAATTTTTGAACCTCTACTCCTTGCACACTTGTTTTGAATATGCTACACCCCTTTTTTACCTCTAAAATTGGTGTGCTGGGAAATAACATCATGCTTAAGACAATGGTAAAAGATTTAGACCTTGTTCAATTCAAAAAATTGATACAAAGTGAAGTCAAAGTCTGCTGATCTACTCAACGCAGGGAAGAAAATGAACCATTGTTTTGACTATAAATTCCCAATTGAAATTTGAATCAGTTCTTCTAAACCGGGTTGCATATTGAATTCCATACTATGCCCCATCCGCACTAATTGGGACCCCAACAACAATAATTAGGGTCCCCAACAACAGCTAAAGGGGCCCCAACAACAGTGGCTGGGGCCCCCAGCAACAGTCGTTGGGCCCCCCAGCAATAGCTGCTGGGGCCCCAACAACAGTCGCTGGGGCCCCCAACAATAGCTGCTGGGGTCTCAACAACAACTGCTGGGGCTCCTACAACAATGTCTTCGTCTTTTTGTCTTTGTGTTTTTGTCTTTTACTTTCAACACGAAATTGATCTTACTTTTATATTTTAATAATTTTAGAAAAAAGTGGTCGTGATACTACACCGGTTAATATATATAAATTTAATAACTATTTGTAAAGATCATATTATAATGATTATAGTGAAGAATAAAGCTGTTCTTCAACTAACTCACAATTTACATATTCTGATACCGTACCTAGTGGTCGCTTCCAACACATGCCTATTCAAATAATCATTCTCCACCGCACATGTGTTTCGCTCAAAATGGATGTTATATGGTATCACCTAGATATTCGATGGATATTGCCTTGATATTGTATCAATGTCACCATAGTATTACATGGGTATCACCCTAGCTAAATCTCTTGAAATTTCCCATAATTTTGGACAACATCCCATTTTGAATTAATTATGTACAAAAGCGACCACGGCGTAGGGTACTTAAATAACATTATCAAAATATGCAAAAAAATAACCAAATTTGATATTCAAACTATTTTTTTGCAAAATGAAGAAGAAGAACGTCGGTTCCCGAAGAGGACCGGCGTGAATAAAGTGTCTGTTCGTTCCACTACCAAGACCATGCCCATATGACAAGGAATTAGTAAACTAGAACTACTTCCCTCTCTCGAGGGTAGACACTATGTAACAAGTAGCCAAGGAACCACACACCAACTAACGAGCCACTAACTAAACAACAAGGCAACAAACCAACCACAAATCAAGCAATTCGTCCAAAAACCTCAAAACCAACTAGTCATGATAAATCAAGGCAGGGGAAGAATTTAAGGGGGGGTCCTGTATATCGTGGAGGGGTTGATTGTTTTCGATTTTGCGTTTATGTAGGAGAATGGACATGGCATATTGAATAGCAATGGTGTTAATGTTTTGAAAGGTATTTTTAATCGTTTCAATGGGTATCTTGAAGGTATCTTCAAGAGACTTCATAGATGGGATAAAGGTGGTGGCACGAGCGCCGGATGTGATTACAATAAGGGGGTCGACATTCCATCCGAGGGCGGTGATGTCGTCAATAAGGGGTTGGTATTTATCTATTTTATTTTGGATTGTTTCCGGGGAAAATCTATCATTGCAATATGTGAACTCAATAAATTGAATGGTGTATTCTAGGTTGATGTTATCGGGTGGTGGGTCATTATATGGTAGGCCTTTAACACACAAAATGTCCGGTTTGAGCCTAGCGTTGCAATGACATCTTTGGGTCATACATGAGCATGGGAGTAGCCAAGGGGGGACCGTATTTTCTTGTGGACTGTTATTAAAAGTGTCAGCGTTCATTAATATGAAACATCTCGATTTATTGTAGGAGGTGATTAGTTTACAGACTTCCCATACCGCTTTACTATGTCTTCTAACAATTAGAGAGTGTATGTGGTGATTTTGGCATTTGAGTAGGACATGGAGCCATGTGTCGGGGTCCGTTGAGGGGCATATGGGGCATGTTATGGATGGGAATCTTTCTATTCCAAAGAAGAGTTGTTTGCGAGCGTTACCCATATACTGACCAGTACGGAATTTGATGAGGCATGTTATTTGTGAGTCTGAAATGATGGGATTTTTCCAAAAGTTTGTAGATAGTTCATTGTCTATGTCGTTATTGTTAGTCCATTTTTCTATGTTCGGAATATTTTCTGAGATTGTGTCAAGGTTGTTGTAGAGGTCTTGTTTTTGAGATATTTGCCCAAAAATCTAATTGGGGCTTTGTCGGGGGTATCTTCTTTGGAAGGCCAATCTTCTTTTTGAAAGTAGTATGGGGTGGCATGGGCATGTTCGTGCGGGTCTTTGGCATTTTTGTGTGTTTTTTCTCGGCCTTCTTTTGCAAGTTTGTCTGCTTGTTCGTTGCCATCAATGTTGGCATGGGCTCTTACTTTGTGAAGGGTTGTGATTTGTGTGCGGTTTTGTAACATTTGTACCATTGATGTTAGTATTGTTTGGTCGGGGTGGCTATTGTGAAGGGTAGGGTGTGTTATTTGAGTGTTTAGTAGGTAGAGTGCATTTATACAATCGGTGAATATATGTGCAGGTTCATTTTTGTATTTTGTTGTGATGATTTGTAGTGTTTTGTGAATGGCCATGAGTTCTACTCTGAGGATATTTTGTAGTCCATGGAGTCTTTCGGCTAGTTTAATTTCTTTGGAGAATTATATATGCCATAGCGAGCTTTTTCTTTGCGTCAAGAGCCCGGGCTAATTTGTTCTGGTGGTTTAAAGGATCCGTCGGTGTAGTAACTGTGTGCGGGGTTAAATTTTGGTGTGGTATGGGTTGGGTAGTCTGGAAGAGGGGGAGGTGTGACGGAGTAGTTTAATGTGTTGTTGACATGGTTTAATTTTGACCAGTTTTTACTTTTGTTTATGAGGGTTCGTATGGGTGTTGGTGGGGCCAGTTTTGTGTATGGTCGTTGTATGTCTAGATTGTCTGTTATGGAGGTAAGTTCTGCAAGTTGTTCTAGGGAGCCAAGGGTTTGATTTTGATGATGGACGCATAGTATTTGTAATGTAGATGGCTGAGTTCGGGGTTTTTTTAGCTCGGGTGGAATATTAGGTTCTTCGTATGGTATTGTGTCTGCCTCGAATAATGCAATGATGTGGGAATCTGGGAATGGGTTTGAATGTTGGTTGTTATTTTGGTACCAATTGTTGTTCGGTGTGACGATGATTGTTTTTGTGTTATTTGGATCGTGTTTGGCGGCAAGTCTAGCCCAATGTATGGCTTGTTCCACGTCTTTCTCGTTGTGAGGGTGAGCTATGCCATTTCCGCTCCATTTGTGGTCAAAGGCCTTGCCTAGGGATCCAAATATTTTGTCTCTTTCGTACGGTGAGTAGAATTTATTTAGTTTGGTATGACATGAGATCGGGGAGGAAAAGTATGAGTGTTCGATGTTAAAGGATGAGATTAGTGAGTCTAAAATGAGGTTGGATATTGTGTATTGCGCATTTTTGAGGGGGTTAGTTTTTGGTATTCGATATTTATACCTTTGGTAAAGCCATATTAGTTCGGTTTCAAAGGGTTGGGTTGTTGGTTCAATGTTTGTAGGGGTTTGTAATTTTGTATGATATTGATTCCATAACCATTGGAGTCGGGTAATGGGTATGGTGTGTAAATGTCGGCCGTTTTCTTCGTATAGATGTGCTTGATTGTTATCTATTTGAATTGTGTTTGAGGATGTAAGGATATCTTTTTCGGGGTTGCATTCTGTTATGTAAATGTTTAGGAGTGGGATAATTATGGGTGGTGTTACGGATCTTGAGTCTGGGAATTGTTCTTGGGGGTGGTGGGCTAGGATGGTATCCAAGTATGCTTTGTTTTGAATTGTTTGGTAGTATTGTTTTAGTTATCGGTGTTATGTGTGGAGGTATTGGTGTCGTGTCTTGGAAAAAGGTCTCTTTGGGGGAGCCATTTATTATATATATTATCATTGTGTTGCCATTGGCATAGATATTTTGTGTAGGTATTTTGTATGTTATTTGTGTCTGTGTGTTGAATATGTTTATGGCGCATGATGTCTTTAATATGTATGTCTTGAATATGTATGTGGAGGGTTAGCGGGGTTTATTGGTGTGGGGATATTTCTTGGGTTGATGTTATTGTTGATGGTGATGAATGGGTCTTTAAGTATATGAGAGTATAGATGTATGTTACAGGGAGTACGACATGTAATGGGGCATGTTTGGTGGCAAAATAATTGTTTAGCAATATTTAGGGCACTTTTTAATAGTTTGGATGGGGTGAAGTGGTAGGTTTTGAAGTCCTCGTTGTTCATGATGTGTGTGCCGTTGGGTAAAGTAATTTGGGCTAGTTCATAAATATTTTTTGAGAGGAGTTTTTGTAGAAGCTTTTGGGAGAGTTGGGCATTGAGTGTGTTGTGGTTTAGTGATTCTTGCCGCCATATTGTTTCAAGTGTTGTAGGATTAATGAGGAAGTTTGGAAGTGTGCTTTTAAGGTGGGCTTTGGCTATATGTTTTAATAAGAAGAATGTTCGTGTTATTGGTGATCTTATACAGTCGCTTTTTTTAATTCTGGGTATGTTTTCGGCGCCACCGTATTGGGCAAGGATGTAATGAGTTAACCCATTATAAATTTTTCCAAGTCTACCTTTATCGTTTAAGGCATTTTGTAGTTGTTCGCCTATACACGGGAGGTATGCATTTTTTAGGGAGAAAGCTTCAAGTCCAAATAGGTTATGTGGGAGTTGTGTTATTACGTTTGACATGCATTTTGGTAATCCACATATGGTTTTTTGTATGGCGATTATTTTTTGATCAAGTTTTTTGATGGCTGGCATAGAGTATGGTACTCCATAGAAATTGTATGCCACACCTGGGCGTAGTACGGTATCAACCATTTTTATTTTTTGTTTCATGGTGGCCGGACATGTTGTTAGTTCTTTACATTGTTTGATAAGCTTTGTGGTTGTAGTGTGAATTTGGATTTTCCATTTTAGTGAAGGAACAAGATTTGTACCTAGGTATATGTATGGTTCGTTTTGGTGTAGTATAGGGATTGGTTGGTTGCGGTAGTTGATGTTAGAGGTTTGCATTAGGGCTTTGAAAGTGGTAGGGTTCAATTTAGATTTGTTTGGGCATCCGGTGGCGGCGCATTTTGGGACTCCCACATCCATGCCAACCCATCTACAATATCTATCGATTTTATTGAGTTGTATTTGGATTGATTTGATTTTGTTAGTTATGGTGGCTAGGTCATCCGCGTATGCGGCGGAGTTTATTGTGACTTGTGATGTGCCAAAAGTATATCCGTTATTGCCTCTTTTTAGCCATCTAAGTAGTGGTTCTAAAAATATAATAAATAGGTATGGGTTGAGGGTGTCTCCTTGTATAGTTCCTCTTTGGATGGGTATAGGTTTTGTTTTCCCAAAGTGTTCACCGGTATAGCAGGTAGATGATTTGGAATAGATATTTCCAACAAGTGTAGTTGCCTCTTTTGGGTATCCAAGGTCTGTCATTATTGCTAGAAGTCTGGCATGGTCAATTGAGCCAAAGGCATTTTTGAAGTCTACGTATAGTATGTTTATATCTTGGTTAGTAAATTTTGCGTCTTCTAGTGCGGCTATTATAGTTTGTATTTGTCGTGCGGTACATCTCTCCGCTCTAAATCCTTCTTGACTATCATGTAGGATTTTGAATTTTTCGCCGTATGAGGAAAGTAGGTGGGTGAGTGTACTAGTAAAAAGTTTATATATTGTGTTAGCTAGTGCAATTGGCCTATGATTGGGTAGTATGGACGGATCGCCTTTTTTGTATAGTAGAATTGTTGTACTTGTTTTCCATGAGTTTGGTATTTGTTTTTGCTTATAGCTGTGAGAGAAGAATAGGAATAGTAGTTTATGAAATCTTGGAGGCATGTTTTTGAGTATTGAGTTTGGTATGCGGTCTGGGCCTGGGGCTTTATTATTTCCAAGATTTTGGAGGCATGTATCGTATGTGGCTCTCTTGAGGTATTTATGTGTTGGAATTTCTGGTTCGCCCCGTTTGTCAAGGGTATATCCATCCAGGTCATGCCATGGGTATTGGCGTACTGCGCATGTACATTCTGTTGCATGTTGTAGTTGGTAATTACATGTTGTTATTGTTGGTCTGTTGATTTTTGTTTGTTGGTTGAATATTTCATTCACAATGTCATCGGGGCTAGTTAGAATATTGTTATATTGGTCTGTGATACAATCCATTGGCGGGGATTCAAGGTTTTTAAAGAATTTTTTGTTAATTTTTTTTGGGCTGATTTTATATAATTGTCTATATTTTGATATGGCTTTTTTAATGTTATTTTTGGCGTATTTTGTGGTTACTTTCCGGGCTTGTATGTTGGCGTTTTTTGCAATTAGTGCAATATCTTTTATCCATGTATCGTGGGGAAGGTCCGGGGGCGGTGGGATGGGTATTTGGGTGTGATGTATAGTTAGTAGTTCGTTGCATATGGGGTGATTACGCCATTGAGGGTTGCTTTTTACAATTCTAATGGTTTTCCGTATAGTATGGTATGTGGTTAGGTGTTGTTTCCATGTTTTAGAAAGTTTACGGGGTAAGTACCCGCCTTGTTGAGAAGTTCTATTTGTCATTTGAGGTATTGGGTGTGCTCTACAAGTTTGTTCTAGTGTATCAGAGATTTTATTGATAAGTTTGTCTAGGGTGTGGCATGCTTCTTGCCATTGTGTTCGTGTTAATTGACTATTGTTTTCGAGGGTGTTTATGAGGGAGTCTATATGTGTGGAGTTTTCTTCGAAGAATGTTGTGTTGAATTTTTCTATGTTGTTTATTGGAATGGGGTTGAGTATACGTATAGTGTCATTGTTTAGGATTGTAGGAGTTCTATTAATTAAAGTGTTGTTTGGGATGTGTAGTTGTACTAGTGAGTGGTCCGAGTTGAGGATAATATTTTTGTTTGTTGTGGAAGTGTATTGTATATTGTTGTTTGTATTTATATAGAATCCATCTATTAGACTCCAATCACTATAATTATAGCCACCTTGTCTAGAAAATTGTGTATCGATATTGATGTAAGTGAAATTTAGGCTTTCTGTGAAGCGACACCATTGGTAATCAACGTTCTGAGGGGGGGTGTTATGATCACCATTTTGGCGGCCAATTAGCGCTATATCTCTATTGAAGTCTCCACATAGTAGGTACGTATGATTTGGATTATTGTTAATTTGGGATGTAATAATGTTTTGTATGTCTAAGATAAGTCTAGTATCTTCGGGATGGGATGGCATATACATGTGAAAGATTAGCCATGGTTGTAATGGGTGATTATTGATTTGGATTATTTGTATGTATGGTGATATGTGCATTGATGTAGGGATTTTGTTGATGTTGCCTGGGAAGACATATTTTTTGTGTATTAGTGTAAGGAGGCCTCCGCGGCCCGGTGTGTATGGTCTCCGTTGTTGGATGCATCTTGTTAGTGCATGTGTGTTGTTAAAGATGAGTTTGTAGTTTTGGAATATGTTTTGTATATATTTTGTAGATTTTGAGGCGGTTAGTTTTGTTTCTTGTATAACTATGAGGGCTGGTGGCGTGGTTGTGCTTGTGATCAAAGTTTGTAAGCTAGGTAGGGCAGTGTTTAGAGAGGAGGCATTCCATGTGATTATGTAAGTATTTTCTTGACTTGAGTTGGTATTTTGATTTTGAGGAGGGATGTAGGGAAGAGGTGGGGGCGGGTGGGTGTATTCTAGTATAGGGTCTAGACATTTTAGTGATTCATTTATGAGGTTGTTAGGGAGGTAAGGGAATTTTAGTTTTATTGTATCATTTGTGGGAGGTATGGTTTGATTATGTACAAAGTCATATAGGTCTTTATGTATTGATTTTTCATGGTTTATAATATTTTGGTTATCTGCAAGAAACTTTATACAGGGGTGCGTGATGTGGATGTGTCGTTCTGGTGGATTTTGTAGGTTTAGTAGATTTTGTAGTAGTGTATTGGTCCATGCGGTTGTGTTTAAGTTTTGTGGATTTAGGAGGTGGTTGCATGTATTTTGTGTGGATGAGTGGTGATTACTAGGGCATATAGGATGTGGGGTGATGGGTGTATAATTTTTTGTTGTATGAATTGAGCAATGTTAGGGTATGTATTATTGTGTATGCGGTGTAATGTATGTGTGGTTTTGAAGAAAGGTGCGAAGGATTTTGTAATATGTTTATATTCCGGTTGGAATTTTATGGTATTTGGTATGAAGTATATTTTAGCATTTTTCTTATGTGATGTAGGGTGTCTTTTTAGTATATTCGGCATGGGTCCTGGGTTGGATTCTATGTCTCCGCTAAGAAGCAATAGGAGTTTTGTGTGTTTGGGATTGGTGGTGTGTTTTGGAGTTTTTGATTTCCGTGTGTATTGTGTGTGTGTTGTTGTTGTTGTTGTTTTTTTTGTTTTTTTGGTGTCTTCTTATGGTCTTGGAGTTGTGTTTTTTGTGTTGTTTTTTGTGTTGTTTTTTGTTTATATTATGGTGTGATTAATTGTTTGTATCTATTTGTTCTTTTGATGTTTTGTATGTATGTGTGTGCGTGTTTGTATTTATGTATAGGTATTTGTGTGTATATATTTTGTTGTGTGTTTTTCTGTGTGTTCTTTTATCATTTTTTGTCCTATTTGTTTGAGTTTTTTTGTATGTGATGCTTGGTATATTTATGTATAGGGTGTTGCCTTGGGTTTTATGTGTAGTACCTGTACTTGTTATTGTGTTTGGGTTTATATCATAATTTATGTATGTGTCTGTATGGTATTTTTTTGTATGGGATGGTGTGTTGTTTATTTTGTGCTCTATGGTGTGTTCCATATTGTATTCTATTTTAAATGTTGTGTTTTTTTGCCCCCCCTTTTTTATTTTATTTTTATTTTTATTAATGTAGTGTTTCGTTTGTAATTTGTATTTCATGCTATATCCTGAACTAAAGTTTTTGTTAGTTTTTTCGTTGTGTTTTCTAATGTTTTTGTTTTTTGAATGTGATTTTATGTTGGTAGTTTTATTTGTGGATGTGTGGTGTTTTGGGTTATGTTGGTATGTGTGCTTGAGGATATGTAACTCTTTGTGGTTTTGTTTGTGTTTATATAGAGGTTTGTTTGTGGTGGAAACATACGTGATTGTGGAGTGGTTTTGAGTGAGAGATAATGTGGGTTCCATGCGGTTTTTTTTTGTATTGGGCATGTTTGAGGTAATGATTTCTTGCCATGTATTGTCTGTTGGTTTTGTATTGGTCTGTGGTTTCTACTGTTTGTATGCATTCTCCCAAAGGAAGTGTGTGCTCAAAGAGATTTTGTATGTGTGGTGTATATATGTAGATGTAGTAAAATTCCATAGGCAATAAAGGTGTACACTAATTCTTGAAGTGTAAGAGCTATATGTATTATGTGTCTTATTTCTAGATTTGTTTGACATATAGATGTGATTGATAGAGTATCTAAGGGAGAGTTGAACCACTAGAGGTGAGAGAGAGATATTTAGTCTATGTGAAATATTTAGGCAACAAACTTTTAATGGGAGAGAAATTAAAACAATACAATATGTGTTGTGGTATGTGACTATTGGTGTGTGTAGAGTTATGTGATAGAGGGGATGTTGATGGAGATAAGAAAAATATTGTGATATTATAAGAAAAACATGAAGGAGTGGGAAGGTGGGTATAGTAGTCTATGTTAACGAGAGTTGTACCTATGACATAGTATTGAGAGGAGGTAGGTGAGAATGTGTGGACTAGTGTAGATAAAGAGTATATTGAGAGAATGGGAGGAGAACAAGAGGGGGGAGGTAGGCTAATGAAGTGTATTATGGTAATAGAAGTTAAGTCTATAATATGGTGATGAGGAGGTGTGTTTAAGGTAATCATAATTTGGAGGAGGTCATTGCTACTCACCCACAAAGCTCTAGGGTGTTCAAAAATCTGTCTATAGTCCGTGGTCAGTCCACGTTTGACGAATCTCCAAGGGTTGGGGCTTTAGCTCTGGTGATGTCTTGTATTGCAAGTAGTGTAGAAGTCATCAAACTCTCCACATTAGCGAATTTGTCTTGGAGTTCTCGTGCACTGTTGTCAATATAAGCCCTTGTTTCTTTGATGATGTCTTCGCGGAGGGTGGTGAGCTCCTGTCGCATTTTTTGGTTTCCTGCTTCCATAATGGAGGCCATTTCCGATCGAGTGATGCCAGAGGAGGCGGGGGCTACTTGGATGGATGCCACCGTATTCACAAGGGCTTTGTTGATGTCGTTAAACCCCCATTTCTCCACTAGAGTGAGAGAGGGGGGATTTGCGCCCTCTAGGCTACGACGGTGGGATGAGATCTCTACTTGGTGTCTCCCTATGATGAAGGTTTTGTGCAAGAATTGTCTATAGACAATGGGGTTTAAGAGTTGTACGTTGGCTCCACCATTATACTTCCCTCCTTCTTGCTTATGAAACCATATGGATATCATATTATCCCCGAAAACCTTGTGAATGGCCTCTGTGGTTTCTGCCACACTGGTTAGTATGAGGAGATGTGAAAGTGTCACTGTGAGGGCATCTTTCTTTGCTCTATTAGCAGCTGATATGATGTCAGAGCTCGAGGCTTTTGCCGATAATATCTCCTAGTGTGTGGTGATGCTATGGACTTTGAACTTCTTGGCTTGTTGTGGAGTTGGGGCCACAATGAAGGCATGGGATTCGTTCTCGGCTTTCTGTACGTCTGTAACCTCAAACTCCAACTTCCTTGAGAACCCATGAGCTACTATATCATGAAAAAAGGAATGTGCAGTCACCCCTTTAAGATTATCACTCTTGATCTTCACAGACAAGTTCTTCCGCGCCACCGCGTAAAAAGTCTTGCATACCTTTCCCCTGGAGGCTGGTCCTAGTGGGTCCAAGCGTAGGATAAAGTATCTCGTGCCTCTAAGTAATGCAATGGCGTCCACCTCAGGTCTGAGGAGGTGGAGCTTGATAATTCCTGACCATATGCTTTTGCCATATTTTTTGACTCCCTTGCATAGGATTGCGATGGGGTCTATCAAACTATTGCCAAGGGGTATCCTCATGTGCTCTAGTCTAGCAATAGTGAGCTTCCTTACATCCTCGTGAAACATAGGGTGTTGTGGCAATTCAAAGTGAATTGCCACTTGAAAGTCAAAGGAGAGACCAGTCTCAGGGGAGGTAGGGATGTCAAATGGTACCTGTGTTAGGTTATAATGTTGCCCCACGATGTTGTCGCTTCGTGTAGAAGAATATAATAGTTGTGGGATTCTTGGATATGCCACGTTGGCGCTCATAGCCTCCTCTGCTTCTTCCTTGGGCGTGCCTAGAGTAATCATATCTAGGACGCTCTCATCACTAAACAAAGGTTCTTGTCCTTCATCAATTGCAAGTTTCTCCATGGTGGAGAAACCCAACCAAAAACGAAAGGAGGAAAAATCTGGTACAGAAACTTGAAGTAGGGGTATAGAGTTACCTCTGGCTTTCTTCGTGGGGGTTGGGGCTTCTCCTGTAGAGGGATTGTCCTTCTTGGCTTCGGTGGACCTTTTGGAAGTCTCTGAGGAGCTTTCCACCTCCATGTCTACTGCCTTGGTTTCTTGAAAAAGTTTGAGTTGGCTGTCTGAGAAGCCTCTGTGAAAGGCTTGGGGTGCTGGGGGCGCGTTGTCAGACATCTCTTCTGATGATGTGGTACATGTGGTTCTCTTCCTCTCGCTTCTGATGTGATTGATGGGGGCCAGCTCGAGGCCATCTCCTCCGACGCAACTGATGGAGGCCAGCTCAAGACCTTCTCCTCTGAAGCGACCGGTGGGGGCCTGCACGGAGTCAGAGTCGGAGTCTGCCTGCAGTATCAGTAGCCGAGGGGGGGCTCTTGCAACGTTCTTGTTGCGGGCCTGGGCCCGTGAGAGCAGCGATGGTTGAGGTTCGCCCTGTGGTTTTGCTCGCAGCTGCTGGCTCTTGCCAGAGGCGGGTGGTTCGGAGTCGGTGTCTTGGTGTCTCCAGAGTCGTCGGGAGTGCGCGTCGTTCTTGGTGTGTACCTTTGGGAGGGGAGATGGCTGGGGTTCGAGTCGGGGATCCTGCTTCTGTGGTCGGCGCTTGTTGTGGGTTTGCGAGTCGGAGTTTGGTGTTGGCGTTGAAGGCAGGCGGGGAGGGGCAACTCCCTTGTCTTGTGCTTGTGGGGACGGGGATGGCTGAAGTTTGAGATGGAGTACGCACCTCAGCCGACGTCGTTTGTTGGGGGCCTGCGCGATAGGGTCGGAGACTGTTGTTAGCAAGGACAGGCGAGAGGGAGCGGTGTACTTATCTTGTTCCTGTTCCATGCGCCTCTTCTTCTCCTGTCTTGTGAGTCTGCTGCTGACCCTCGGTGTGGGGATTGTGGGGCGCGTCCTCCTTATGCTTGCACTTGTCTTGGTAGTGTCAAGGGCTGGTGTGGTCGGTTGAGGGGTTGCAGGGTCCGTTTGGGGGGCTTCCTTTGTTTTTGGGAGGGTCTGGTCAGGTCTAGGGTTCATAAGGGGACAACTATCTCATTCCGTGAGATGCTCAGTGTTGTTGTGGTGGGGTTCGTTGGTGGAGCGTGGTAAGGTTGCTGCACTCCGTAAGGTTGCTCCTATGTATGTTGTGTCTTGACGCCTTGGTATGTTTCTTGCAGGTCTCGGCGCTCGGCTGTGTTGGACGTCGGTTTCGGAGGGGTGCTCTGCTTGGCTCCAGTTGGACGTCGGTTCCGGAGGGGTATGCTGTTGGCTCACTTCGGAGAGGTGTTGGCTTCTTGCCCGGGAGGGCGCTGCTCGGGAGGTATATTGTTTGGGGGTCCTGTTGCTGGGGTTGGTGGGGAGCTGATGCCTGGTTACACAGTTGCCGGTTGGTGCATGGCTGCCGAGTGTGTGGCGTTGCACGTCGTCAAGGAGGCGTATTGCTCGAAAGGTGTTCTTCTTTCCTCGAGCTTCACGCTGGCTGTGTTGTAGGTTGTCTCCCTGTTGGTATTTAAGCAGGGCTTCAGCTTCTTGGATCCTCTGGGAAATTCACCAGCGCTTCCGCTCTTGGAAGTGACCTGCAGCTGGTAAGTTTGCTATACCTACGCTTGATTTGTTAGTATGTTTTTTTTTTTTTGAATCTATGTGCTCTATTAGTGTGAGTGTTCACCCTGGTATTAAAAGTGGGAATGCAATGTATTAAAACAGGGTGAGGTTTGGGAGAGGAGCAAGCCTGGTTTTTGGTCTTCGTGTGGAGCGTGCTAGTTCAAACACCTAGGCCTCGGTTTGTCCCTGTTGTCGGTCGACTTGGTTGTTTGTAGGCGGTGGTATTTTGAGACTGGTTTCTTGGATGGTGGTATGTAGGAGGTCGTTGGTTGGAGACTGCTTCTTCGGCCTTTGTTGCAAAATCTGCGCAGGACACCAAGTACTTCCAGGAGGTGTGAGGTCTTTTAACTTTTTTGTAATACGTGTGTAGAATTTGTAGTGTTATCCTAGTTTCTTTTACTGTGAGTGGAGTTCGTGTGGTGTTATGTTGTTTTACTGTTTTATTGTGACGTGAGGTGCATGATTTAATCTTAGAGAGGTAATGCACATGATAGAGAGGGTGAGGCTTGCAGTATGAAAATGGAATATAACAGAATGGAGGAGTTGGGTTTAGAATGGGCCTACTTTTGATGATTTTGTTGTCCTTTGTTGGCAGCTGTGTCGCGGTGCACGTCTGCTGTTTGCTTGGCGGTGGATCTACTTCGTCCTGCTGCTCCTGTGAATCGGACTGTCGGGGCAGAACTAGAAGGGCATGTGTCGAATCCTGTGTCTTGCGTTTCGGTGGGGAGGTCTCCGTGTTCTGCTGCTATGGTGGGACGGCTGTCTTGTGATCTTGTGCAGCTGCCTCGGTGATCTCCTGTTGTCGTGGTGAGACGGCTGTCTTGCGTTTCTGTGTGGGTGCCACCTTGCTCCCTTGCTGCTGTGGTGAGGCGAGCTGTTTGGGTAGATCTGGGCGGACTTGGACTGGATCCTGTGCTTTGTTAGGTCGGTGTGTAATGTCTGTCTACGTGCGTGCGAAGTGTGGACTTGTGCAATGTGGATCTAGTGATTTGCCTATTTTGTTTACCTCTAGTATTGTGCATCTATGGTAGCGCAACTGCGCTGGATCTGGTCGATCTATCACTTTAGTGCGTTCTAAGGTTTCCAGGGGGGAGGGGGGGAGGAGTAGGTGGAAGAGGACCGCTTTAATCCCGTTGCATAGATTGAATCTAGCTAGTGTAGAACGTGTAGTGAGTACAATGGTGTTAGATCTGAATAGCCAACACAAAGGTTCCCCTTGCTTTCACTGTACCTCTAACGATCTCCACACACAAAATATACACTTTGACGCCTAACTCAACTCAGATCTCTCCTTGTTTGTCCTTCCAACACATGGGCGTTCCACCATCCACACATACACAAAAACACTGCAAAAGAGAGGACATTCACCAAGCCCAATACCTCTTGGCAACTCAAATGTGTGTTTTTGCGACTAACTCCTCACTTCTCCTCACCTGAAAACATGGAGCGTTTTAGCATGTCATCTCACTTCCTACTACATCTCTGATTATTTTTGCAAAATGATACAATATGTTATTCCAAGATATCTTATTCTAACATTATTTGTAATGTGTAACAAAATTGAATTAGATCTTATATTTTTGCTTTTGATTATATTGCATTCAATTATTTTTCCTAATATGAGTTGAATCACAATCTTTTTCTTCATGCTTTACATATTAAATTTGCATGTACATGTTAGTGAAGCAATATTTTTCACTTATCATAATTTTCCTTTTATTAGCAATACTCTATATTATACCCATTGCTATCATCTCAAGAGTGGATGGAGCGAATTGAGCGTCATGTACAAAATCATTGAAACATAACTTACTACAAGTTCTTTTCACAACTTTGTATAATTCTTTCTATATAGTGTGAACTCAAAAGTCATGTTTGTCACTTACGAAAATTATCATGTAACATATGCATGTCAAGATCAATAACTTATTTGTATGCATATGAGTATGTGTGCAAGAAATCATACAATTTCAAATAGATTAGACATTCCAAATATTGTTGTCTACACTAGGGTTAAACAATCCAAAATTTACATATGATGCTAAATTGCTATCTTCTATACCCATCCTAGATTTGAAAGATGATGGTAGCCCTATTTTAGATTGCTTATGCTTTGATCAATAAATGTGTACATGATGTGATGACCTATGGGCACACTACCACTCACTTTAGTACCAATCATAGATTTTGGGTTGTTCTACTATACATAATAGGATTGGTGTACTTTAGCTACTCCATTCAAACGACTAGATGAAGAAAACTCTATTTTTCTGAAGACCAAATGTATCAACCATCCCCAAGACGACAAACCCTAACGTCGGTGGATGGAAGTAGTAAAGAAATTAGTAACAATACTCGTATTTATAGCTTAAATATAATAATTTTATTTATAATATTTATACAATAATTGTATCCATAGTAGATAACAATAATATTATTTATAATATGAAATAATAATTCTATTTATAATAATATACACATAATAATAAGTTCAATTATAGTATAGGTAGTATGATCTATATTTTGTATACATCCATTCCTTCTATAAGTATAGCCAAATTTTGTGTTGATAGATGGAAGTAGTGATAAATTACTCAAGGATATGACTTTCAAATGCACAAATGCACAAATTTACAAATCCATAATTTATAAACCGGTAAATGTGAAAACCCACACATTCACAAACCCACGAACCCCCTTATGCACAAACACACAAACTTCAAAATCCATATTTCCCTAAACCTACAAACCCATACTCACAAAATCATAAACTCGTATATCAACAAACTCATATATCTACAAATTAAGAAACACTAAAACTCATAACTTTAGAAACCTAAAAATCTAGCAATCTGCAAATTCACAAACTCATAAAGCCACAACTCAAAAATGCACAAACCTGGAAATTCTGAATTTCATATATCCAGAAACCCACAAGTTTACAAACTCTCAAATCTACAAACCTATAAAGCTACAAACCCACATATACACAAAAATGTAATAGAACAAAATTTATCATTTTATAGAATCCACATATACGAATATATATATATATATATATATATATATATCCATGTATATATATAAATATAACTATATGTATTAAAGAATACATATAGTTATATACATAACGTTTAAAAATTAATAATCAATAGAATTTAGGTGTTCATGGTAGAACATGAAACATCCATTTCTAAAACACATAAATTTATCACATGTAGGGCAATAGCATCGAGGGCGGACTTTACATTCACACACTACACATATTCTACGATTATGTTTAGTGAATATCGGATAGTGTATTTTTCATGAATTATGCATCATAGTCAAATCTTGTCCTCCGTGCCAATTTCGAGTAAGCATTTTGTACAGGTCTTCTCGGAATTCCAAATGTGTCATTGGTATTCTTGGAGGTCTTGTACTCTTGCATTTTTGAAGATAAATGATAAACATATTGACTATAGTCATATCATTGAGAAGGAAAAATAATATTCTATGCCACCATTTATGTGTTCTATTTTGCGTAGAATAAGATGCCCAAAGTTGGTCCGCTACATCTACACCCCGCATATAAGTAGTGTATTCAATATGAATTGGCGATGTCATTATATGTTCACGAATTGCTCCATTCCGGCGAGGGACCGTGTCAAGTAAAAATCCTGGAAGACCTCTAGGCATTGAATGCGTAGATAAAATAATAACCGGTTTTTTGTCCTTCCAAATCACACATGCAATTTTCCTACTCTCATGCATTCTCCACGAATATTTACCTTGGGGTTTTTTCATGAAATATTTCACGTTTTTACATCTAGAAGGTAATCCCACCCTTTTGGATCTCATAGTACCCGTAGCATAAATACCACGCTCTAATAGATCCATGAATAATCCAATACTACTAAAATAGTTATCAACAACCAAAACCCGACCTCTATGTCCAATATCTTGCACCAAATCTAAAACAACTCGATGTGCTAATTTTGGCTCTCCCCTAGAAGATGACGGTAAATTGTCCGTAGTATTTGTTTTACCACAATAGACATCGAAATTCCAAACATACTTTGTTTGCGAACATGCCAAACACCAAATTTTTATGCCCCATTTTTGCGGTTTTTGGGGCATGTTTTGGCGCAACGGACTATATGAGCCTTTATATCTAACCATCATTTCATCCACGGTACAATATTTACCTAATTCCCAAACATTCTTACAATTATCTCTAATTGCATTTAGAAGTTATCAAACTTGGCCCAATTTATCATATCCCGGTAAATTTATGTCTCTCACATAGTTTGCAGAGTCGGTAATATGAATGCACCTCAATAAAGCAAAAAATCTTTTCCTTGTCATAAGTTGTGAAATAGTAGAACAATGGAAAATAGAACCTGTTCGTTTCCAATAAGTTTTCATATTTGGTTGTCTTTTCATCCCATGTATAAACAAATGGCAAAAAAACATGAATGGTCGCAATTGTATCATCCTCCCAATCGGGACCCCCCATAGTCTTTCCAGAATCCGTCATAGTTTGCGCATACCGATTTGTTTCTTTTGCAATGTTTTGTAATAAAGCATTGGGCCAAAATTGAAGAAATAATTGCAAAATAGATGGAAAATAACGGAACGATGATCTTGGATCCAAAGGTCCAACAAAGTCTTCCGGCTTTGGATCATATGTTGAAATATTTTTTTGCCATGTCGAGTCTCGAAATAAATATTTAATGTTTTCAGGATTTTCATCAACTTCCATAACATCATTGTCATCATTTGAACCGCCATCATCACCATCACTATCAATATAGTGCTCATTTGTACCTATTCTCTCTCCAATATTTCTTTCATGCATAGAATCATTTTCAAGTCCCATGCTTTCAGAGTCTTTAGAATCCACAAATTCTTCCCCAATCACATTGAAAAAATCATCCTCATCTTAAAAATTATCTTCCGTGGAATGGATAGTTGAATCTAGTCTTGCGTAGGGGGGAGACTGTGATGAAGAATCTATATTGTTCGGGATTGGGGCTGTAAATTCTCCGACCCCCCTACCCAACCCAAGACTGAAGCGGCCACTGGACCTGCCCTGGCCCCGGCCCCTACCCTTACCCCTTCGGTGGCCAAGGTCACGATCCCTATCTGGGCTAGGACCTTGGCCCACCGGAGAGTGTGCCGGGCCTGCCCCGGCGTCAGTGGCAGCCGGCCGGGCT